>JALDNG010002409.1:0-34655 GCA_024349245.1 Neodontobutis hainanensis | reverse complement strand
ACTAAAAACTAAAAAAATTATTTAGCTGTGTGCCATCTTCATTTTCTCTTTACTAGTAACACATATTAATATGATAACACTTTTTGACAAATCTCCACAAAGTTCCCTTTAAAATGACAAAATTATTCAAATACACCTTATTGTTGCTGAAATATAGTCTTTACTTTATGGGTATGGATTTTTGAGCAGTGTTCTTGAAAATAGGCCTCGGGTTTAAAGGGTTAATAAAACTAAAAACACATCAATAATTCACAGAAACAAGAGTGAGTCAGAAAGAAGAGTCAGAAAACTGCCTGGTTTTCTAACTTGTAATTTTGTTCTCAGTTCTGTTATTTCGGTTTACACTTTATGGCCATCGTAGTATTACTCTAAAGCATTTTTTAAATTTATATTCTTTACTTTACTTTTGTTTACACAGGTGACCATGTGACTCTGAAGGGTCCTGAACAGTCTGTGTATCTCGGAGACAATGTAACTCTGGTTTGTGTTCAAAATGTTCAGGCAAATTTGGACTTTTACAAAAATGAATTACTTGTTACGGAGGACAAATACCATAAGATACAACAAAATTCTGCCACAGTTGAACTAAAAATGTATTTAGTGGCAAAATCAGATCAGGGTTTTTACTGGTGTGGGACCAAAGACGGACCACAGTCCACAAAGAAAGAACTGAAGTTAACAGGTCAGTATTTTAAGACTTCTGATTTTACACAGCACTTATTTTGTTTCACTAATGACAAATAAATCATAAAAATAATTACCATTTCCATTTTGCCAAAGTCTGCATCCATCTTTGGCTGACTCTGACTTTAACAAATGCCATGTTTTTCTAATATTGTTCTCTCCTCAGGAAAGGGACGCAGAGTCCTTCTGAAAACATCCAGTGACACCATCCCAGAACAGAGCAGTGTGACTCTGAGCTGTGAAGTCCAGGACTTTAAAGGAACGTATAAATGGTTCAGAAGAAACTCAGCATTTGACTCTAAGAGGGAAATAATAAAAGAAAACTCAGCTCGTGTCAGTGTCTCAGATGGAGGTGTCTACTGCTGCAGAGGATGGGATGAATATATTGTCACAGAACAAAGTAATGATGTCACTGTTTTAAAAACTGGTGAGTACAGTTATGTTTTTAAATATAGATCTAAAATAAAAATAAAAGTTAAAAAGTAAGGAGTTAAAATAAACTGTGCCTATTCTTGGAACAAAATGAGGGTGTTTCTTTTGAGCTGATATGTCTTCAAATATACATTTATTACATTTATTACTTTTATTACATTTATTACATTTAAAAACAAACAGTTTTAAAAAGTTGGTGTATATTATACTTTTTCTGATTTTTTTATTTCACTGCTGTTCTTTGTGATTGTTTTGTTTATTAAACTGAAGTATGACATTTATTTGCAAAGATAAAACAATTACAGTTATTATAAAAGGTACTAAATATTATGGCTATATAAGGCACGAGCAGGAGGCATGTCACAGATGTTCTCCGAGTCCCAGAAGGTTCAGAAGGAACTAGCATTTCAGAAATATATTCTGGTGTTATACCATTTAGAGACTTTTAACGTTTTAAAGTCTATTCTCTGAGCAACAGGAAGCCAGTGCAGAGATTTTAAAACTGGACTGATGTGGTCGTACTTCCTGGTTTTGGTTAGAACCCGAGCAGCAGTTCTGAATAAGCTGCAGCTGTCTTAACCCTCGTTTTGAGAGACCAGTGAGCAGCCGTTACAGTAATATAACCTGCTGCAGATAAAAGCATGAATAAGTTTCTCTAAGTCTGCTTTAGACATTATCCCTTTGACTCTGGAAATGTTTTTAAGGTGATAAAATGCTTATGATGTAATGGACTTAATGTGACGTGGAAATTCAAGTCTGAGTCCATAATGACCCTAGATTTCTAACTTGTTTTTAGATTTTAGAGAAAGAGATTGGAGGTGACTGCTGACACTTTCTCTTTGTTTCTGTTTCCAAAGATGATTATTTCAGTCTTGTCTCAGGGCTGTGCCGACACCTTCTTCTTTACACAGGATCGTAAGCTGTCATCTGTGAGGCGTGCGAGATGTTTGCTTTTAATAAAGTTTAAGTTGGAAAACACCTGCATATCTCCTCATTACACATTAAGCATACTTCTTACAATTCTCCATAGATGGCCTACCTGGGACTCAAAAGTTAAAAAAATTCAAGACTGGCGGGTGTTGCACATTAGCATTAGTGGCGCACGGTAACAGCGACAACATAAAAACGAACGAACTAAAATAAAACACAATAATTAAATACTCATTAATTATTTTTAAAAGCCACAGGAGCCGCATCAGAGGGATGAAAGAGCCGCATGCTGCTCCAGAGCCGTGTTGCCGACCCCTGCACTAGAGTGAAACTGTTTTGATGTAGGTTTCAGAACACAGTTGTAAAAAGCTGGCAGGTGATAATGGAGGACTTTCTTCTCTGTTCAGTGAGACTCAGCTCTTCTGTGTGAACTCTGGTGGAGCTGAGTCTGCGCTCAGAGGAGCAGGTCTCTGTTTTCACCTGCCAGCTGTTTACAACAGTGTTCTGAAACCTACATCAAAACAGGTTCACTCTAGAAGGACAACGACTCCACTAACACTAACGACTCTCACATCAGGAGTCACACTGCCCTAACGACTCTGAGACCAGAACAGCCTGGTCCAATCAGAGTTAGTTTCAGGTCAAAGCCCTCCTCTAGAGATAAAGCTCAGCTCTGTATCAGCTGGACTCAGAAATGGAAAAAGATAAAACCTCTTTAGCTTGAAAACTAAGTCCAGATGCATTTGCTTTAACTTTTTTCAATATGTTTAAGCTTAACTGAATGATTAGTATTTACTAATATTCTGCTCATCAATATTAAAAAGATGAACCTGTGCCGACTCAAGTCCCATCTATTTATCCCTTCGTCTTCAACCGAAAAATCAGAACAAGTTGGATTTGGACACACCCCTTAATGAGCTTCTTTCTCGTCCTGACACCTGCGTTATGATCGGAAGATACAGCCCATAAGTATCAAGAACAGCAGAAAGTTTTGATACATTCCTGATACAAACATTATCCACACAAATTTTAAAATCACCTGCTATGACTATTTGTTCAATTTCTGTGCAGACAAACGAAAGCATTTCAGTAACTCATCAATAAAATCATGACAGTGTTTGTAAAGAACTACATTATAGATGAAGAAAACTTGAACTTCATTTTGAATGACACATATTCAAATGGGGCAGCAGTAGCTCAGTGGGTAGAGCAGCCGTCCTTCAACCGGAAGGTAGGGGTTCGATTCCCACTCTCTTCACAGCTCATACTGTCGTTGTGTCCTTGGGCAAGACACTTAACCCACCTAGTGGCTGTAAAACTGGTATTTACTGTAGAATAATGAAAGTTGCTTTGGATAGAAGCGTCAGCTAAATGAATAAATCTAAATGTAAATAATAAAAACTCCCCAAGTGACAGCTTCTGGATGAGAATATTATCCTAAGAAAGGAACATACACCACCTCCCTTTTGTTTTCCTGTATTTTTGATACGAATGTAAAATCAGATAGAGTGGATTAAATAAGGACTGCATTTCCTGTCATCTAACCATGCTTCTGTTAAAAACATCAAGCTTATTTGAAGTTATTAAATCATTGAACACTGCAAGTTTCAAGTCTGTTTGAGCAGGACCTGACATTATCTGTTTGAAGGGGATTTGAGTCAGATTTGTCTGTTCAGGTTGAGAACTGGTTAATTTTGACAAAATGTCCTGGCACAACAGAGGCCTCAGTGTCTTAATCACTGATAACAGTCATGATGCTGGTCTGGAGGACGTTAAGAGGGTTTGACATGGGTTTAAAATGAAATTATATTATGTTAAATATTACATTTGATGTTGACAGAACCCACAGTGAGTCTGAATCCAAACTGGTCTGAGATCTTTTCTGGAGACAGTCTCACTCTCAGATGTGAGATTGAGGACAGAGGAAACACTGAGTGGATGTATCAGTGGAGCAGGACCGGTTCAGTCCTACATCAAACAACAAAAGAATATACAATCTCCAGAGTTACTGAGTCTGACAGTGGACACTACAGATGTAGAGGAGAAAGAGCTCCAGATCTCACAACACTGTGGAGCAGAGGACCAGACTGAACGTACTGAGTGAGTCTGGACAACTTTTATGTTCAATATCAAGTAAGATTTTTATATACATTTCCACTCTGATCCACAGAAAAGCCAAAGGCCACAGTGACTGGTGAGACAGAGGTTCAGTCTGGAGGCAGAGTGACTCTGAGCTGCTCTGTGACTCCAGCTTCATCTGGTTGGAAATATTACTGGTTCAGAGACAACACAGAGTTATTCAAAGGTTCTTCTGATCAACAACAAATAAGTGTCTCAGTGGGAGGAGTGTACTGGTGCAGAGCAGGAAGAGGAGACCCACTTTATTTCACTGAGGACAGTCAGTCCTTCAGACTTAATGCTGTTGGTGAGTTTGTCTGTAACATCTGTAAACATCACTAGAAACATATCAGTCTTTAATATCTTCAAAGCTAAATTAATGAAACATTTATTCATATTGTTCCAGTCTTGTTTGTAACTGTGTTGGTTCTGATCAGTCTCTGACACAGCTGCTGTGTCTCTGGAGCCAAAGTGGCCTGAGATATTCCCAGGAGAGCAGGTCACTCTCAGATGTGAAATACGGAGCAGACACTGAGTGGACGTATGAATGGAACAAATCTGGTGTGAGCTTTTCTAATAAAGAAGATAAAGTAATGATAATAAGTGCTGCTGCTTCAGGAAACAGTGGCAAATACAGCTGCAGAGGAATAATGAGACATGACCAACATAAAGCAACTGAATGGAGCAGCCAGGTTACATTACATGTGTCCAACAGTAGGTTTCATCTCACATTATTCATTATTACATTATTACACTGACAATTTAAAAACACAATAAGACAAATGATATCTAATGAGTGTTCAAACAGGTAAACTCCAGCCTGTCCTGTCTGTGTCTCCGTCATGGCTGACTCCTGGAGTCTCTGTCTCTCTGAGCTGTGGTGTTAAACAGACGTCTGCAGGATGGACCTTTTACTGGTACAAGGCTGTTCCTCATTCATCAGACTCTTACAGATATGAGCTGCTCCCAGGTCACAGTAATGGGACTGAACAGGACTCCTTCAGCGTTCAGCACCAGACCAACACAGCAGGGTTTGTGTGTAGAGCAGGACGAGGCGTCCACTGTTTTACTCTGAATACAGTCAGCCCAAGTTTGTCTGGACTAAAGGTAGGATCTTTATTTATTGCTAATCATTCAGAGATATTTAGAAACTGTAAGTGTTTATGTTATTTTCATTCTTCATTATTTATGCACTTGTTGTTTTGCAGATGTTGAGTCCCCAGTGTCTCTCACAGTGAGTCCTGACAGATCACAGCACTTCACGTCTGACAAAGTCTCACTGAGCTGTGAATCCAGCTCCACTAATGGAGAGTGGAGACTGAAAGGCTTTTCTCAGAACGGCCTTTTCTTACAACAATGTAGTTCCTACTGGACAGATAAACCTAAATGTCTAAATGCCAGAGGCCACAGAGAGACCAGTGGAGGCAGAGGAGATAGAGAGACAAGAGGAGGCAAAGGCCACAGAGAGACCAGAGGAGGCAGAGGACACAGACAGACCAGAGGAGGCAGAGGCCACAGAGAGACTAGAGGAGGCAGAGGACACAGACAGACCAGAAAAGGCAGATGCCTCAGAGAGAACTGAGTAGGCAGTGGCCAGATAGAGACCAGTAAAGGCAGAGGCCACAGAGAGACCAGGGGAGGCAGAGGAGGCAGACAGACCAGAAAAGGCAGATGCCTCAGAGAGACCAGAGTAGGCAGTGGCCAGATAGAGACCAGAGAAGGCAGAGGCCACAGAGAGACCAGAGGAGGCAGAGAGAGAGAGAGACCAAAAGAGGCAGTAAGAGCAGAGGAGGCAGAGGAGGCAGAGAGACCAGAGGAGGCAGAGGCCACAGAGTGACTAGAGGAGGCAGAGGAGACAAAGAGACCCGAGGAGGCATATGCCAGAGAGAGACCAGAGGAGGCAGAGGCAATAGAGAGACCAGTGGAGGCAGAGAGACCAGAGGGGGCATAGGAGGCAGACAGACAAGAGAAGGCAGCGGCCACAGAGAGACCAGAGGAGGCAGAGGCCACAGAGAGACCAGAGGAGGCAAAGGAGTCAGAGAGAGCAGAGGAGGCAGAGGCCACAGTGAGACCAGAGGGGGCAGAGGCCACCGAGAGTTCAGAGGAGGCAGAAAGACAGAGAGACCAGAGGAGGCAGAGAGACAAGAGGATGCAGAGGAGACAGAGAGAGCAGAGGAGAACGAGGCCACAGAGAGACCAGAGGAGGCAGAGGAATAGAGAGACAAAAGGAGGCAGAGACCACATAGAGACCAGAAGAGGCAGAGGCCACAGAGAGACGAGAGGAGGCAGAGAAGACAGAGAAACCAGAGGAGGCAGAGGCCACAGAGAATCCAAAAGAGACATAGGCCACAGAGAGACCAGAGGATTGCAGAGGTCACAGAGAGACCAGTGGAGGTAGAGAGAGCAGAGGAGGCAGAGAAGGCAGAGAGACCAGTGGAGGCAGAGGAGACAGAGAGACCAGAGGAGGCAACGGGGCAGAGAGGCGAGAGGAGGCAGAGGCCACCAATAGTTCAGAGGAGGAAGAAAGACAGAGAGACCAAAGGAGGCAGAGAGATTAGAGGACGCAGAGGAGGCAGAGAGACCAGAAAAGGCAGATGCAACAGAGAGACCAGAGGAGGCAGAGGCCACAGAGACCAGAGGAGGCAGAGGCCACAGAGAGACCAGAGGAGGCAGAGGACACAAAGAGACCAGAGGAGGCAGAGGCCACAGAGTGACAAGAGGAGGCAGAGGAGACAAGGAGACCAGAGGAGGCAGAGGCCACAGAGAGACGAGAGGAGGCAGAGGCAATAGAGAGACCAGTGGAGGCAGAGAGACCAGAGGGGACAGAGGAGACAGAGAGAAAGAGAAGGCAGAGGCCACAGAGAGACCAGAGGAGGCAGAGGCCACAGAGAGACCAGAGGAGGCAGAGGAGTCAGAGAGACAAGAGGAGGCAGAGGAGACAGAGAGACCAGAGGAGGCAGAGGCCACAGAGAGACCAGAGGAGGCAGAGGAGGCAGAGAGACCAGAGGAGGCAGAGGCCACAAATAGATCAGAGGAGGCAGACAGTCCAGAGGAGGCAGAGGCAATAGAGAGACCAGTGGAGTCAGAGAGACCAGATGGGGCATAGGAGGCAGACAGACAATAGAAGGCAGAGGCCAGAGAGAGACCAGAGGAGGCAGAGGCCACAGAGAGACCAGAGGAGGCAGAGGAGGCAGAGAGACCAGAGAAGGCAGAGGCCAACAAGAGTTCAGAGGAGGCAGAAAGACAGAGAGACAAGAGGAGGCAAAGGCCACAGAGAGACTAGAGGAGGAAGAGGAAAAGAGAGACAAGAGGAGGCAGAGGCCACAGAGAAACCAGAAGATGCAGAGGCCACAGAGAGACCAGAGGAGGCAGAGGAATAGAGAGACAAGAGGAGGCAGAGGCCACAGAGAGACCAGAAGATGCAGAGGCCACAAAGAGACGAAAGGAGGCAGAGGAGACAGAGAGACCAGTGGAGGCAGAGGCCACACAGAGACCAGAGGAGGCAGAGTTCACAGAGAGACCAGAGGAGGCAGAGGCCGCAGAGAGACCAGAGGAGGCATAGAGGCCACAGAGAGACCAGAGGATTGCAGAGGTCACAGAGAGACCAGTGGAGGTAGAGAGCAGAGGAGGCAGAGAAGGCAGAGAGACCAGTGGAGGCAGGGGAGACAGAGAGAGCAGAGGAGGCAGAGGCCACAGAGAGACCAGAGGAGGCACAGGCAATAGAGAGACCAGTAGAGACAGAGAGACCAGAGGGGGCAGAGGAGGCAGAGAGACAAGAGAAGACAGAGGCCACAGAGAGACCAGAGGAGGCAGAGGCCACAGAGAATCCAGAGGAGGCAGAGGAGGCAGAGAGACGAGAGAAAGCAGGGGAGGCAGAGAGTCTAGAGGAGGCAGAGGCCATGAGAGAATCCAGAGGAGGCATAGGCCACAGAGAGACTAGAGGATTGCAGAGGTCACAGAGAGACCAGTGGAGGTAGAGAGAGCAGAGGAGGCAGAGAAGGCAGAGAGACCAGTGGAGGCAGGGGAGAGAGAGAGAGCAGAGGAGGCAGAGGCCACAGAGAGACGAGAGGAAGCAGAGGAGGCAGAGAGACCAGAGGAGGCAGAGGAGACAGAGAGACGAGAGGAAGCAGAGGAGGAAGAGGAGGCAGTAGAGTAGTAGTAGGAGGAAGTAGTAGGCAATAGATCAGAGGAGGCATACAGTCCAGAGGAGGCAGAGGCAATAGAGAGACCAGTGGAGTCAGAGAGACCAGATGGGGCATAGGAGGCAGACAGACAATAGAAGGCAGAGGCCAGAGAGAGACCAGAGTAGGCAGAGGCCACAGAGAGACCAGAGGAGGCAGAGGAGGCAGAGAGACCAGAGGAGGCAGAGACCACCAAGAGTTCAGAGGAGGCAGAAAGACAGAGAGAAAAGAGGAGGCAAAGGCCACAGAGAGACTAGAGGATGCAGAGAAGGCAGAGAGTCCAGAGGAGACAGAGGACACAGAGAGACCAGAGGAGGTAGAGGAAAAGAGAGACAAGAGGAGGCAGAGGCCACAGAGAGACCAGAAGTTGCAGAGGCCACAGAGAGACCAGAGGAGGCAGAGGAATAGAGAGACAAGAGGAGGCAGAGGCCACAGAGAGACCAGAAGATGCAGAGGCCACAGAGAGATGAAAGGAGGCAGAGGAGACAGAGAGACCAGTGGAGGTATAGGCCATGAGAGAATCCAGAGGAGGCATAGGCCACAGAGAGACCAGAGGATTGCAGAGGTCACAGAGAGACCAGTGGAGGTAGAGAGATCAGAGGAGGCAGAGAAGGCAGAGAGACCAGTGGAGGCAGGGGAGACAGAGAGAGCAGAGGAGGCATAGGCCACAGAGAGACGAGAGGAAGCAGAGGAGGCAGAGAGACCAGAGGAGGCAGAGGCAACAGAGAGACCAGAGGAGGCACAGGCACAGAGAGACCAGTAGAGATTGAGAGACCAGAGGGGGCAGAGGAGGCAGAGAGACAAGAGAAGTCAGAGGCCACAGAGAGACCAGAGGAGGCAGAGGCCACAGAGAGACCAGAGGAGGCAGAGAGACCAGAGGAGGCAGACGAGACAGAGAGACGAGAGGAAGCAGGGGAGGCAGAGACTCTAGAGGAGGAAGTGTCACAGAAAGACTAGAGGAGGCAGAGAGTCCAGAGGAGGCAGAGGCCACACAGTGACTAGAGGATGCAGAAAGACAGAGAGACAAGAGGAGGCAGAAGCCACAGAGAGACTAGAGGAGGCAGAGGAGGCAGAGAGTCAAGAGAAGGCAGAGGCCACAGAGAGACCAGAGGAGGCAGAGGCCACAGAGAGACGAGAGGAGGCAGAGGAGATAGAGAGAGCAGAAGAGGAAGAGGCCACAGTTAGACCAGAGGGGGAAGAGGCCACCGAGAGTTCAGTTGAGGCAGAAAGACAGAGAGCCCAGAGGAGGCAGAGAGACGAGAGGATGCAGAGGAGGCAGAGAGACCAAAGGAGACAGAGGCCACAGAGAGACCAGAGGAGTTATAGGAATAGAGAGTCCAGAGGAGACAGAGGCCACAGAGAGGCTAGAGGAGGCAGAGGCCACAGAGAGACCAGAGGAGGCAGAAGCCAGAGAGAGACCAGAGGAGGCAGAGGAGGCAGAGAGACCAGAGAGGCAGAGGCCACCAAGAGTTCAGAGAGGAGGCAGAAAGACAGAGAGACAAGAGGAGGCAAAGGCCACAGAGAGACTAGAGGAGGAAGAGGAAAAGAGAGACAAGAGGAGGCAGAGGCCACAGAGAGACCAGAAGATGCAGAGGCCACAGAGAGACCAGAGGAGGCAGAGGAATAGAGAGACAAGAGGAGGCAGAGGCCACAGAGAGACGAAAGGAGGCAGAGGAGACAGAGAGACCAGTGGAGGCAGAGGCCACACAGAGACCAGAGGAGGCAGAGTTCACAGAGAGACCAGAGGAGGCAGAGGCCGCAGAGAGACCAGAGGAGGCATAGGCCACAGAGAGACCAGAGGATTGCAGAGGTCACAGAGAGACCAGTGGAGGTAGAGAGAGCAGAGGAGGCAGAGAAGGCAGAGAGACCAGTGGAGGCAGGGGAGACAGAGAGAGCAGAGGAGGCAGAGGCCACAGAGAGACCAGAGGAGGCACAGGCAGAGAGACCAGTAGAGACAGAGAGACCAGAGGGGGCAGAGGAGGCAGAGAGAGACAAGAGAAGACAGAGGCCACACAAAGACCAGAGGAGACAGAGAGTCCAGAGGAGGCAGAGGCCACAGAGAGACCAGAAGAGGCAGAGGCCACAGAGAGACCAGAAGAGGCAGAGAGACCAGAAAAGGCAGATGCCATAGAGAGACCAGAGGAGGCAGTGGCCACAGAGAGACCAGAGAAGGCAGAGGCCACAGAGAGACCACAAGAGGCAGAGGCCACAGAGAGACCAATGGAGGTAGAGAGAGCAGAGGAGGCAGAGAAGGCAGAGAGACCAGTGGAGGCAGGGGAGAGAGAGAGAGCAGAGGAGGCAGAGGCCACAGAGAGACGAGAGGAAGCAGAGGAGGCAGAGAGACCAGAGGAGGCAGAGGAGACAGAGAGACCCGAGGAGGCAGAGGCCACAGAGAGACGAGAGGAAGCAGAGGAGGAAGAGGAGGCAGAGAGACCAGAGGAGGCAGAGGCCACAAATAGATCAGAGGAGGCATACAGTCCAGAGGAGGCAGAGGCAATAGAGAGACCAGTGGAGTCAGAGAAACCAGATGGGGCATAGGAGGCAGACAGACAATAGAAGGCAGAGGCCAGAGAGAGACCAGAGGAGGCAGAGGAGGCAGAGACCACCAAGAGTTCAGAGGAGGCAGAAAGACAGAGAGAAAAGAGGAGGCAAAGGCCACAGAGAGACTAGAGGATGCAGAGAAGGCAGAGAGTCCAGAGGAGACAGAGGACACAGAGAGACCAGAGGAGGCAGAGGAAAAGAGAGACAAGAGGAGGCAGAGGCCACAGAGAGACCAGAAGATGCAGAGGCCACAGAGAGACCAGAGGAGGCAGAGGAATAGAGAGACAAGAGGAGGCAGAGGCCACAGAGAGACCAGAAGATGCAGAGGCCACAGAGAGATGAAAGGAGGCAGAGGAGACAGAGAGACCAGTGGAGGCATAGGCCATGAGAGAATCCAGAGGAGGCATAGGCCACAGAGAGACCAGAGGATTGCAGAGGTCACAGAGAGACCAGTGGAGGTAGAGAGATCAGAGGAGGCAGAGAAGGCAGAGAGACCAGTGGAGGCAGGGGAGACAGAGAGAGCAGAGGAGGCATAGGCCACAGAGAGACGAGAGGAAGCAGAGGAGGCAGAGAGACCAGAGGAGGCAGAGGCAACAGAGAGACCAGAGGAGGCACAGGCAATAGAGAGACCAGTAGAGATTGAGAGACCAGAGGGGGCAGAGGAGGCAGAGAGACAAGAGAAGTCAGAGGCCACAGAGAGACCAGAGGAGGCAGAGGCCACATAGAGACCAGAGGAGGCAGAGAGACCAGACGAGACAGAGAGACGAGAGGCAGAGGAGGCAGAGACTCTAGAGGAGGAAGTGTCAGAGAAAGACTAGAGGAGGCAGAGAGTCCAGAGGAGGCAGAGGCCACACAGTGACTAGAGGATGCAGAAAGACAGAGAGACAAGAGGAGGCAAAAGCCACAGAGAGACTAGAGGATGCAGAGAAGGCAGAGAGTCCAGAGGAGACAGAGGCTATAGAGAGACCAGATGAGGCAGAGGTCACAGAGAGAACAGAGGAGCCAGAGGAGGCAGAGAGACCAGAAAGGCAAATGCCACAGAGAGACAGAGGAGGCAGAGAGGCCACAGAGAGAGCAGAGAAGGCAGAGGCTTCAGAGAGACCAGAGGATGCAGAGGCCACAGAGAGACCAGATGAGGCAGAGAGACAGAGAGAGACCAGAGGAGGCATAGGTCACAGAGAGACCAGAGGAGGCAGAGGCAATAGAGAGACCAGTGGAGGCAAAGGAAGCAGAGAGACCAGAGGAGGCAGAGGCCACAGAGAGACCAGATGAGGCAGAGAGACAGAGAGACCAGAGGAGGAAGTTAAAGCAGAGGAGGCAGAGAAGGCAGAGAGACCAAAGGAGGCAGAGGCCACACAGTGACTAGAGGAGGCAGAGGAGACAAAAAGACCAGAGGAGGCAGAGGCCACAGAGAGACCAGTGGAGGCAGAGGACACAGAGAGACGAGAGGAAGCAGGGGAGGTAGAGAGACTAGAGGAGACAGAGGCCACACAAAGACCAGAGGAGACAGAGAGACCAGAGGAGGCAGAGGCCACAGAGAGACCAGAAGAGGCAGAGGCCACAGAGAGACCAGAACAGGCAGAGAGACCAGAAAAGGAAGATGCCACAGAGAGACCAGAGGAGGCAGTGGCCACAGAGAGACCAGAGAAGGCAGAGGCCACAGAGAGACCAATGGAGGTAGAGAGAGCAGAGGAGGCAGAGAAGGCAGAGAGACCAGTAGAGGCAGGGGAGACAGAGAGAGCAGTTTAGGCAGAGGCCACAGAGAGACGAAAGGAAGCAGAGGAGGCAGAGAGACCAGACGAGGCAGTTAGAGGAGAGGAGGCAGAGGAGACAGAGAGACCAAAGGAGGCAGAGCCCACAGAGTGACTAGAGGAGGCAGAGGAGACAAAGAGACCAGAGGAGGCAGAGGCCACAGAGTGACCAGAGGAGGCAGAGGCAATTGAGAGACCAGTGGAGGCAGAGAGCAGAGGGAGCAGAGGAGGCAGAGAGACCAGAGACGGCAGTGGCCAGAAAAGACCAGAGGAGGCAGAGAGTCCAGAGGAGGCAGAGGCCAATGAGAGGCCAGAGGAGGTAGAGGCCACAGAGAGACCAGAGGAGGCAGAGGCCACAGAAAGACCAGAGGAGGCAGAGGCCACAGAGAGACCAGAGGAGGCAGTTAGAGCAGCGGAGGCAGACAGACCAGAGGAGGCAGAGGCCACAAAGACCAGAGGAGGCAGAGAGTCAAGAGGAGGCAGAGGCCACAGAGTGACTAGAGGAGGCAGAGGCAAAAAAGAGAGCAGTGGAGGCAGAGAGACTAGAGGAGGCAGAGGAGGCAGAGAATCAAGAGAAGGCAGAGGCCACAGAGAGACCAGAGGAGGCAGAGGCCACAGAGAGACGAGAGGAGGCAGAGGAGATAGAGAGAGCAGAAGAGGAAGAGGCCACAGTTAGACCAGAGGGGGAAGAGGCCACCGAGAGTTCAGTTGAGGCAGAAAGACAGAGAGCCCAGAGGAGGCAGAGAGACGAGAGGATGCAGAGGAGGCAGAGAGACCAAAGGAGACAGAGGCCACAGAGAGACCAGAGGAGTTTTAGGAATAGAGAGTCCAGAGGAGTTAGAGGCCACAGAGAGACCAGAGGAGGCAGAAGCCACAAGAGACCAGAGGAGGCAGAGGCCACAGAGAGACCAGAGGAGGCAGAGGAGGCAGAGAGACCAGAAAAGGCAGATGCCACAGAGAGACCAGAGGAGGCAGCGGCCACAGAGAGACCAGAGGAGGCAGTTAGAGCAGCGGAGGCAGAGAGACCAGAGGAGGCAGAGGCCACAGAGTGACTAGAGGAGGCATAGGAGACAAAGAGACCAGAGGAGTCAGAGGCCACAGACAGACCAGAGGAGGCAGAGGCAGAGAGACTAGTGGAGGCAGAGAGACTAGAGAGGCCAGAGGAGGCAGAGGCCACAGAGAGACCAGAGGAGGCAGAGGCCACAGAGAGACCAGAGTAGGCAGAGGAGATATAGAGCGCAGAAGAGGCAAAGGCCACAGTTAGACCAGAGGGGAAGAGGCCACCGAGTTCAGAGGAGGCAGAAAGACAGAGAACCCAGAGGAGATAGAGGAATAGAGAGACAAGAGGAGGCAGAGGCCACAGAGAGACCAGAGGAAGCAGAGGTCACAGAGAGACCAGAGCAGGCAGGAGTCCAGAGGAGTCAGAGGCCACAGAGAGACCAGAGGAGGCAGCGGAGGCAGAGAGACCAGAGCAGGCAGAGGCCAGAGAGAGACCAGTAAAGGCAGAGGCCACAGAGAGACAAGAGGAGGCAGAGAAGGCAGAGAGACTAGAGGAGGCAGAGGCCGCAGAGAGACCAGAGGAGGAAGAGGCGACAGAGAGTCTAGAGGAGACAGATAAGTCAGAGAGACTAGTGGAGGCAGAGGCCAGAGAGAGAGCAGAGGAGACAGAGGCCACAGAGAGACGAGTGGAGGCCAAAGGCCACTGAGAGACCAGTGGAGGCATAGGAGACAGAGAGACCAGAGGAGGCAGAGGCCACAGAGAGACGAGAGGAGGCAGAGGACACAGACAGACTAGAGGAGGCAGAGAAGGTAGAGAGACCAGTGGAGGCAGAGGAGACAGAGAGACCAGAGGAGGCAGAGGCCACAGAGAATCCAGAGGAGGCATAGGCCACAGAGAGACCAGAGGATTGCAGAGGTCACAGAGAGACCAGTGGAGGTAGAGAGCAGAGGAGGCAGAGAAGGCAGAGAGACCAGTGGAGGCAGGGGAGACAGAGAAAGCAGAGGAGGCAGAGGCCACAGAGAGACGAGAGGAAGCAGAGGAGGCAGAGAGACCAGATGAGGCAGAGGCAACAGAGAGATTAGAGGAGGCACAGGCAATAGAGAGACCAGTAGAAACAGAGAGACCAGAGGGGCAGAGGAGGCAGAGAGACAAGAGAAGACAGAGGCCACAGAGAGACCAGAGGAGGCAGAGGCAAAAAGAGAGACCAGAGGAGGCAGAGGAGGAAGAGAGACCAGAGGAGGCAGACGAGACAGAGAGACGAGAGGATGCAGGGGAGGCAGAGAGTCTAGAGGAGGCAGAGGCCATGAGAGAATCCAGAGGAGGCATAGGCCAGAGAGACTAGAGGATTGCAGAGGTCACAGAGATAGCAGTGGAGGTAGAGAGAGCAGAGGAGGCAGAGAAGGCAGAGAGACCAGTGGAGGCAGGGGAGAGAGAGAGAGCAGAGGAGGCAGAGGCCACAGAGAGACGAGAGGAAGCAGAGGAGGCAGAGAGACCAGAGGAGGCAGAGGAGACAGAGAGACCAGAGGAGGCAGAGGCCGACGAGAGGAAGCAGAGGAGGAAGAGGAGGCAGAGAGACCAGAGGAGGCAGAGGCCACAAATAGATCAGAGGAGGCATACAGTCCAGAGGAGGCAGAGGCAAGAGAGACCATTGGAGTCAGAGAGACCAGATAGGAGGGAGACAGACAATAGAAGGCAGAGGCCAGAGAGAGACCAGAGGAGGCAGAGGCCAAAGAGAGACCAGAGGAGGCAGAGGAGGCAGAGAGACCAGAGGAGGCAGAGACCACCAAGAGTTCAGAGGAGGCAGAAAGACAGAGAGACAAGAGGAAGCAAAGGCCACAGAGAGACTAGAGGATGCAGAGAAGGCAGAGAGTCCAGAAGAGTCAGAGGACACAGAGAGACCAGAGGAGGTAGAGGAAAAGAGAGACAAGAGGAGGCAGAGGCCACAGAGAGACCAGAAGATGCAGAGGCCACAGAGAGACCAGAGGAGGCAGAGGAATAGAGAGACAAGAGGAGGCAGAGGCCACAGAGAGACCAGAAGATGCAGAGGCCACAGAGAAATGAAAGGAGGCAGAGGAGACAGAGAGACCAGTGGAGGCATAGGCCATGAGAGAATCCAGAGGAGGCATAGACCACAGAGAGACCAGAGGATTGCAGAGGTCACAGAGAGACCAGTGGAGGTAGAGAGATCAGAGGAGGCAGAGAAGGCAGAGAGACCAGTGGAGGCAGGGGAGACAGAGAGAGCAGAGGAGGCAGAGGCCACAGAGAGACGAGAGGAAGCAGAGGAGGCAGAGAGACCAGAGGAGGCAGAGGCAACAGAGAGACCAGAGGAGGCACAGGCAATAGAGAGACCAGTAGAGATTGAGAGACCAGAGGGGGCAGAGGAGGCAGAGAGACAAGAGAAGTCAGAGGCCACAGAGAGACCAGAGGAGGCAGAGGCCACATAGAGACCAGAGGAGGCAGAGGAGGCAGAGAGACCAGAGGAGGCAGACGAGACAGAGAGACGAGAGGAAGCAGGGGAGGCAGAGACTCTAGAGGAGGAAGTGTCACAGAAAGACTAGAGGAGGCAGAGAGTCCAGAGGAGGCAGAGGCCACACAGTGACTAGAGGAGGCAGAAAGACAGAGAGAGAAGAGGAGGCAAAAGCCACAGAGAGACTAGAGGATGCAGAGAAGACAGAGAGTCCAGAGGAGACAGAGGCTATAGAGAGACCAGATGAGGCAGAGGTCACAGAGAGACCAGAGGAGGCAGAGGAGGCAGAGAGACCAGAAAAGGCAAATGCCACAGAGAGACAAGTGGAGGCAGCGCCACAGAGAGAGCAGAGAAGGCAGAGGCTTCAGAGAGACCAGAGGATGCAGAGGCCACAGAGAGACCAGATGAGGCAGAGAGACAGAGAGACCAGAGGAGGCATAGGCCACAGAGAGACCAGAGGAGGCAGAGGCAATAGAGAGACCAGTGGAGGCAAAGGATGCAGAGAGACCAGAGGAGGCAGAGGCCACAGAGAGACCAGATGAGGCAGAGAGACATAGAGACCAGAGGAGGAAGTTAAAGCAGAGGAGGCAGAGAAGGCAGAGAGACCAAAGGAGGCAGAGGCCACACAGTGACTAGAGGAGGCAGAGGAGACAAAAAGACCAGAGGAGGCAGAGGCCACAGAGAGACCAGTGGAGGCAGAGGACACAGAGAGACGAGAGGAAGCAGGGGAGGTAGAGAGACTAGAGGAGACAGAGGCCACACAAAGACCAGAGGAGACAGAGAGTCCAGAGGAGGCAGAGGCCACAGAGAGACCAGAAGAGGCAGAGGCCACAGAGAGACCAGAAGAGGCAGAGAGACCAGAAAAGGCAAATGCCACAGAGAGACCAGAGGAGGCAGTGGCCACAGGAGACCAGAGAAGGCAGAGGCCACAGAGAGACCACAAGAGGCAGAGGCCACAGAGAGACCAATGGAGGTAGAGAGAGCAGAGGAGGCAGAGAAGGCAGAGAGACCAGTAGAGGCAGGAGAGACAGAGAGAGCAGTTTAGGCAGAGGCCACAGAGAGACGAGAGGAAGCAGAGGAGGCAGAGAGACCAGACGAGGCAGTTAGAGGAGAGGAGGCAGAGGAGACAGAGAGACCAAATGAGGCAGAGCCCACAGAGTGACTAGAGGAGGCAGAGGAGACAAAGAGATCAGAGGAGGCAGAGGCCACAGAGTGACCAGAGGAGGCAGAGGCAATTGAGAGACCAGTGGAGGCAGAGAGCAGAGGGAGCAGAGGAGGCAGAGAGACCAGAGAAGGCAGAGGCCACAAAAGACCAGAGGAGGCAGAGAGTCCAGAGGAGGCAGAGGCCAATGAGAGGCCAGAGGAGGTAGAGGCCACAGAGAGACCAGAGGAGGCAGAGGCCACAGAAAGACCAGAGGAGGCAGAGGCCACAGAGAGACCAGAGGAGGCAGTTAGAGCAGCGGAGGCAGACAGTCCAGAGGAGGCAGAGGCCACAAAGAGACCAGAGGAGGCAGAGAGTCAAGAGGAGGCAGAGGCCACAGAGTGACTAGAGGAGGCAGAGGCAAGAAAGAGAGCAGTGGAGGCAGAGAGACTAGAAAAGGCAGAGGAGGCAGAGAGTCAAGAGAAGGCAGAGGCCACAGAGAGACCAGAGGAGGCAGAGGCCACAGAGAGACGAGAGGATGCAGAGGAGATAGAGAGAGCAGAAGAGGAAGAGGCCACAGTTAGACCAGAGGGGGAAGAGGCCACCGAGAGTTCAGTTGAGGCAGAAAGACAGAGAGCCCAGAGGAGGCAGAGAGACGAGAGGATGCAGAAGAGGCAGAGAGACCAAAGGAGACAGAGGCCACAGAGAGACCAGAGGAGTTATAGGAATAGAGAGTCCAGAGGAGGCAGAGGCCACAGAGAGGCTAGAGGAGGGAGAGGCCACAGAGAGACCAGAGGAGGCAGAAGCCACAAAAGACCAGAGGAGGCAGAGGCCACAGAGAGACCAGAGGAGGCAGAGGAGGCAGAGAGACCAGAAAAGGCAGATGCCACAGAGAGACCAGAGGAGGCAGAAGCCACAAAAGAGACCAGAGGAGGCAGAGGCCACAGAGAGAGAGGAGGCAGAGGAGGCAGAGAGACCAGAAAAGGAAGATGCCACAGAGAGACCAGAGGAGGCAGGCCACAGAGAGACCAGAGGAGGCAGAGAGCCACAGAGTGACTAGAGGAGGCATAGGAGACAAAGAGACCAGAGGAGCAGAGGCCACAGACAGACCAGAGGAGGCAGAGGCAATAGAGAGACTAGTGGAGGCAGAGAGACTAGAGAGGCCAGAGGAGGCAGAGGCCACAGAGAGACCAGAGGAGGCAGAGGCCATAGAGAGACTAGAGGAGGCAGAGAAGGCAGAGAGATTAGAGCAGGCAGAGGCCACAGAGAGACCAGAGGAGGGAGAGGCGACAGAGAGACTAGAGGAGAAAGATAAGTCAGAGACTAGTAGAGGCAGAGGCCAGAGAGAGAGCAGAGGAGGCAGAGGCCACAGAGAGACGAGTGGAGTCAAAGGCCACTGAGAGACCAGTGGAGGCATAGGAGACAGAGAGACCAGAGGAGGCAGAGGCCACAGAGAGACGAGAGGAGGCAGAGGACACAGACAGACCAGAGGAGGCAGAGGAGGTAGAGAGACCAGAGGAGGCAGAGGAGACAGAGAGACCAGAGGAGGCAGACGCACAGAGAGACCAGAGGAAGCAGATTAGGCATAGAGACCAGAGGAGGCAGAGGCCACAGAAAGACCAGAGTAGGCAGAGAGGGCATAGAGACTAGAGGAGGCAGATGCCAGAGAGAGACCAGAGGAGGAAGAGGCGACAGAGAGACTAGAGGAGACAGATAAGTCATAGAGACTAGTGGAGGTAGAGGCCAGAGAGAGAGCAGAGGAGGCAGAGGCCACAGAGAGACGAGTGGAGGCATAGAAGACAGAGAGACCAGAGGAGGCAGAGGCCACAGAGAATCCAGAGGAGGCATAGGCCACAGAGAGACCAGAGGAGGCAGAGTTCACAGAGAGACCAGTGGAGGTAGAGAGACCAGAGGAGGCAGAGAAGGCAGAGAGACAAGTGGAGACAGGCGACACAGAGAGACGAGAGGAGGCAGAGGCCACAGAGAGATCAGACGAGGCAAAGTTCACAGAGAGACCAGAGGAGGCAGAGGCCGCAGAGAGACCAGAGGAGGCATAGGCAACAGAGTAACCAGAGTAGGCAATGGGGCAGAGAGACCAGAGAAGGCAGAGGCCACCGAGAGTTCAGAGGAGGCAACGGGGCAGGGAGACTATAGGAAGCAGAGGCCACATAAAGACCAGAGGAGGCAGAGAGTCCAGATGAGTCAGAAGCCACAGAGAGAGCAGAGAGGGCAGAGGAGGCAGAGAGACCAGAGGAGGCAGAGGCCAGAGAGAGACTAGAGGAGGCATAAGTCACAGAGAGACCAGTGGAAGCAGAGGCCACAGAGTCCAGTAAAGGCACAGGCCATAGAGAGACCAGAGGAGGCAGAGAAGGTAGAGAGATTAGAAGAGGCAGAGGCGACAGAGAGACTAGAGGAGACAGATAAGTCAAAAAGACTAGTGGTGGAAGAGGCCAGAGAGAGAGCAGAGGAGGCAGAGGCCACAGAGAGACGAGTGGAGTCAAAGGCCACTGAGAGACCAGTGGAGGCATAGGAGACAGAGAGACCAGAAGAGGCAGAGGCCACAGAGAGACCAGAGGAGGCAGAGGACACAGACAGACCAGAGGAGGCAGAGGAGAGAGAGACCAGAGGAGGCAGAGGCCACAGAGAGACCAGAGGAAGCAGTTTAGGCAGAGAGACCAGAGGAGGCAGAGGCCACAGAAAGACCAGAGGAGGCAGAGAGTCCAGAGGAGGCAGAGGCCATAGAGAGACCAGAGGAGGCAGAGGAGGCAGAGAGAACAGAAAAGGCAGATGACACAGAGAGACCAGGGGAGGCAGCGGCCACAGAGATATCAGAGAAGGCAGAGGCCACAGAGAGACCAGAGGAGGCAGAGGCCAGAGAGAGACCAGAGGAGGCATATGTCACAGAGAGACCAGTGGAGGCAGAGGCGACAGAGAGACTAGAGGAGACAGATAAGTCAGAGAGACTAGTGGAGGCAGAGGCCAGAGAGAGAGCACAGGAGGCAGAGGCCACAGAGAGACGAGTGGAGTCAAAGGCCACTGAGAGACCAGTGGAGGCATAGGAGACAGAGAGACCAGAGGAGGCAGAGGCCACAGAGAGTTCAGAGGAGGCAACAGGGCAGGGAAACTAGAGGAAGCAGAGGCCACAGAAAGACCAGAGGAGGCAGAGAGTCCAGAGGAGTCAGAGGCCACAGAGAGAGCAGAGAAGCCAGAGGAGGCAGAGGCGAGAGAGAGACCAGAGGAGGCATAAGTCACAGAGAGACCAGTGGAGGCAGAGGCCACAGAGAGTCCAGTAAAGGCAGAGGCCATAGAGAAACTAGAGGAGGCAGAGAAGGCAGAGAGATTAGAGGAGGCAGAGGCCACAGAGAGACCAGAGGAGGGAGAGGCGACAGAGAGACTAGAGGAGAAAGATAAGTCAGAGAGACTAGTGGAGGCAGAGGCCAGAGAGAGAGCAGAGGAGGCAGAGGCCACAGAGAGACGAGTGGAGTCAAAGGCCACTGAGAGACCAGTGGAGGCATAGGAGACAGAGAGACCAGAGGAGGCAGAGGCCACAGAGAGATGAGAGGAGGCAGAGGACACAGACAGACCAGAGGAGGCAGAGGAGGTAGAGAGACCAGAGGAGGCAGAGGAGACAGAGAGACCAGAGGAGGCAGACGCCACAGAGAGACCAGAGGAAGCAGATTAGGCATAGAGACCAGAGGAGGCAGAGGCCACAGAAAGACCAGAGGAGGCAGAGAGTCCAGAGGAGGCAGAGGCCATAGAGAGACCAGAGGAGGCAGAGGAGGCAGAGAGAAAAGAAAAGGCAGATGACACAGAGAGACCAGGGGAGGCAGCAGCCAAAGAGAGATCAGAGAAGGCAGAGGCCACAGAGAGACCAGAGGAGGCAGAGGTCACAGAGAGACCAGAGGAGGCAGTTAGAGCAGGGGAGGCAGAGGAGGCAGAAAGACCAGAGGAGGCAGAGGCCATAGCGTGACTATAGGAGGAAGAGGAGACAAAGAGACCAGAGGAGGCAGAGGCAAAAAGAGAGACCAGAGGAGGCAGAGGCAATAGAGAGACCAGAGGAGGCGGAGGAGGCAGAGAGAAAAGAAAAGGCAGATGACACAGAGAGACCAGGAGGCAGCAGCCAAAGAGAGATCAGAGAAGGCAGAGGCCACAGAGAGACCAGAGGAGGCAGAGGTCACAGAGAGACCAGAGGAGGCAGTTAGAGCAGGGGAGGCAGAGGAGGCAGAAAGACCAGAGGAGGCAGAGGCCATAGCGTGACTATAGGAGGAAGAGGAGACAAAGAGACCAGAGGAGGCAGAAAAAGAGAGACCAGTGGAGGCAGAGAGACCAGAGGGGGCAGAGGAGGCAGAGAGACAAGAGAAGGCAGAGGCCAGAGAGAGAGACCAGAGGAGGCAGAGGCCACAGTGAGAGCAGAGGGGCAGAGGCCATCGAGAGTTCAGAGGAGGCAGAAAGACAGAGAGACCAGAGGAGGCAGAGAGACGAGAGGATGCAGAGGAGGCAGAGAGACCAGAGAAGGCAGATGCCACATAGAGACCAGAGGAGGCAGAGGCCACAGAGAGACCAGAGGAAGCAGAGGCCACAGTGAGACCAGAGGGGCAGAGGCCATCGAGAGTTCAGAGGAGGCAGAAAGACAGAGAGACCAGAGGAGACAGTTAGAGCAGCGGAGATAGAGAGTCCAGAGGAGGCAGAGGCCACAGACAGACCAGAGGAGCAGAGGCCACAGAGAGACGAGAGGAGGCAGAGGAGATATAGAGCGAGAAGAGGCAAAGGCCACAGTTAGACCAGAGGGGAAGAGGCCACCGAGAGTTCAGAGGAGGCAGAAAGACAGAGAGACCAGAGGAGATAGAGGAATAGAGAGACAAGAGGAGGCAGAGGCCACAGAGAGACCAGAGGAGGCAGAGGCCACAGAGATAAAAGAGGAGGCAGAGAAGACAGAGAGACCAGAGGAGGCAGAGGCCAAAGAGAATCCAGAGGAGGCATAGGCCACAGAGAGACCAGAGGAGGCAGAGGTCACAGAGAGACCAGAGGAGGCAGAGGAGGCAGAGAGACCAGAGGAGGCAGAGGCAAGAGAGAGACCAGAGGAGGCATAAGTCACAGAGAGACCAGTGGAGGCAGAGGCCACAGAGAGTCCAGTAAAGGCAGAGGACACAGAGAGACAAGAGGATGCAGAGAAGGCAGAGAGACTAGAGGAGGCAGAGGCCACAGAGAGACCAGAGGAGGAAGAGGCGACAGAGAGACTAGAGGAGACAGATAAGTCAGAGAGACTAGTGGAGGTAGAGGCCAGAGAGAGAGCAGAGGAGGCAGAGGCCACAGAGAGACGAGTGGAGTCAAAGGCCACTGAGAGACCAGTGGAGGCATAGGAGACAGAGAGACCAGAGGAGGCAGAGGCCACAGAGAATCCAGAGGAGGCATAGGCCACAGAGAGACCAGAGGAGGCAGAGTTCACAGAGAGACCAGAGGAGGTAGAGAGAGCAGAGGAGGCAGGGAAGGCAGAGAGACCAGTGGAGGCAGGCGACACAGAGAGACGAGAGGAGGCAGAGGCCACAGAGAGATCAGACGAGGCAAAGTTCACAGAGAGACCAGAGGAGGCAGAGGCCGAGAGAGACCAGAGGAGGCATAGGCCACAGAGTAACCAGAGGAGGCAGAGGCCGCAGAGAGACCAGAGGAGGCATAGGCCACAGAGTAACCAGAGGAGGCAGGGGCAGAGAGACCAGAGGAAGCAGAGGAGGCAGAGAGACCAGAGGAGGCAGAGGCCACAGAAAGACCAGGGGAGGCAAGGAGAGTCTTGAGGAGGCAGAGGCCACAGAGAGACCAGGGGAGGCAGAGGAGGCAGAGAGACCAGAAAAGGCAGATGCCTCAGAGAGACCAGAGTAGGCAGCGGCCAGAGAGAGACCAGAGAAGGCAGAGGCCACAGAGAGACCAGAGGAGGCTGAGGCCACAGAGAGACCAGAGGAGGCAGAGAGACAGAGAGACCAGAGGAGGCAGCGCCAAAGAGAGACCAGAGAAGGCAGAGGCCACAGAGAGACCAGAGGAGGCAGAAGCCACAGAGAGACCAGAGGAGGCAGAGGGGACAGTGGACGAGAGAGACAAGAGAAGGCAGAGGCCACAGAGAGACCAGAGCAGTTTTTTTGTCTTTTATTTATCAAAAATAAGAAGGTTTGAAAAAGTGAAAATTTTGTACATACTTTCAAAAACATATTTTAAACATATTCTAGCTCATGTTCCAAAAACTGATATCATTTGTTGCTTGACTCATCACTTTTAACTTAGGCGTTCTTGAATGAAGAACTCAAAATTATCATCTAGCGGCTTTTGGTTTTAGCTTTGTCTACTGATGCCGTTCTCTGTGAAACTGTGATACTCATTTCCATCATTCCCGCTGAGCTTGCAAAACTCAAAGGTCCTATTTGTATTACTTGCACAATTTATTTCTACACTCATTTTTGAATTTTGGTTTTTTTAGGAATTTTTGCTTTTCCACACATGTTCCCTTAGTCTATAAATGTTTGATCTTATGCATGTGCATTGTCATTTAACTTTGAAAGTCATTTGTTTTTCTCCTTGTTTTCCCAGAGTTCATTACTGTCTTCAGTTTTGGTTTTAAAGTTCAAAGGTTCATGTTTAACTGTCCGCTCAGTGATCGTGATGAAAGTGTTGTGGGCCTTAAAGAGGGCCAGGAAACGGTCACGTGAGTGGATGTGTAGGTGTGTTAAGTTTGTTCTTACCAGTCCGGTGAAGGTTGCCCAGTGCTCCCCAGTTCTTTTTTCATAAAGGTGAGTATTCCGAGTTATGAGGATTGCGTGTCTTGCTGTGGCCAGGAGAAGGTTGATGACCGCCGTATTAGTCCTGGTTTGTTTGGATGTTCCAAATAAGAGGGGCCATATGTCGCTCATGGTTCGTCCGTGAGTTGTTGGTGGGGGGAGACTTACACCGAGTCTCCGTGCTAGGAGATCTTCCACCCGGGTCCAGAAGCGCTCGACGACAGGGCAGCGAGCCATGAGGTGTAGGAGGTCCTCGGGAGGTCCACCACACACTGGACATTCTCTGCCGTACTCCGCTGGGAATATCTGATGCAGTATTGTGCATGTGTATATTATTCTGTGTCTAAATTTGAGGTCCGTGTTGCTGACCGCTGGTGCTGTGTACCAATTTGATATGTGGGCCCAGATGGATGCAATGTTGTGTGCCGGGAATGTTTGTGACCATGTGTGTTCGGCGGCTGGTCTCTTGAATGCTTTAGACAATAGAATCTCGTATACTTGACGGGTTGTTATTCTATTCAGCATGATGGATTTACCTCCTGTACATATTGTGAAGTCCAAACTGGGCTCCTTCTCTGTGTCTCTATTGGAGGGTGACTGTTTCAATATTAATCCCCATCTATTTGTCACTGTTTCTTTGATTTTTTGTATTGTATTCTGTACTGAGGCTCTCCTGAAACTTAATTTTGCTGCGTTAAAGCTTGTTTTTATTTTCTCTATGTCGAAGTCTCCTTCGCTGTTTAGGATGTCTCCTAGAACCTTCAGTCCTGCCCTCTCATACTGTCCACTGTATATCATTTCTCTTCTGTCAGAGTCCTGTCTAAGAAGATCTGGGTTGAATCTACAGGTAGTGATTTGAGCTGTATTGAGTTGGATGGTACTACTTCGCTTTCTGCCTAATGGCCTGCCATGCTTCCCAGACTTCTCCTTGAAATGCCCCAGTTGACTTCCCATACTTTTGGTGGGAGCTGGCATAGGTTGTATAAGCCAAATTCTGAGATGCTTTTTATGCTGTCTATCAAAAACATTTCCAGGGTGTTACACATGTGGGGCTGAGCATTTTGTATCAGCTTTATTCTTAGTGCCTGTTTTTTTGTTACTATATCATTTAAGTTCAGGCCCCCATCTTTGTCTTTTCCTATAATTGTTTTTATTGCTATTTTCCCTCTGTCTCTTTTCCACAAGAAGTTATTTATGAGTTGGTTGAATTTTTAATGATCTCTTCCAGAATGTCACATACTGTAAGGACATGTATGAGTTTTGATGTGCATAAAGCATTGAACACGAGCACCTTGCCTTTCAGAGTTAATTTTCTTAGTTTCCATGAGTTTAGAATTTTTTCTACTTTTTTGATCAACTCATCCCACATTTCTCTCTACACTGTACTTCTTCTGCCCATTAGTATTCCTAGTACTTTGTATGTTCCTGTGGCAATTTTGAAGTTCCAGTGGCTTGTTTCTATTTTTGACTCTCCGCAGAACGCAATTTGTGTTTTTTCGAAGTTTACTTTGGCTCCTGAAGCCAGACAATACCCATTGAGCTCATGGATGGCTGCGTTTAGGCTTTTCATGTCTCTCATTAACAGGTTTGTGTCATCCGCGTATTGGAGAATTTTAAATTCTTCTCCACTGGGCACTTCTATTCCTTCTATGTCTTTATTTTTCTTTATCATTGCTGCTAATGGCTCGACTGCCAAACTATATAAAAGCGAGGACATAGGGCATCCCTGTCTCACTGATCTTCCTAATGAAAAGGCTCCTGTCAGAAAGCCATTGCACTTAACTCTACTCTTTGCGTTGCTGTAAAGCATGATCAGCCAATCCCTGAATCTCGGCCCACAGTTACATTTTCTCATAATGTCCCACAAAACTGATGCTCCACCCTATCGAAAGCCTTGCTGAAATCAACGCTGATGTGTATTCCTGCTGAGTTATGCATGTGTTTTAATATGTATTTCATGGATAGTGCTGTGTCTGATATGTCCCTCCTGGTATACTATATGCCTGTGTGTCAGATACCAACTTACTTATAACTCTTTTCAGCCTGTTTCCTAGTATTTTTGCCAGAATTTTGTAGTCTGTGTTTAGTAAGCTGATGGGTCTGTAATTTTCCAGTTTGGTTTCTCGCCCTTTGAAGAGGAGGGTCACAACACTTGTTGCGAATGTTGTTGATGTCCTATGTTCTTGTTCCATATCTGCAAATACTCTGTATATGATGGGCACCAGCTGGTGCGAGAATTTCTTAAAAATTCTGCCATTAGCCGTCCGCGCCTGGGCTCTTATTGTTGTTTAAACTTTTATGGCTGTCTTCAGCTCATCCATGGATATGGGGGCATCACATGCTGAATCTGCCTCTCCCAGCTTCCTGTCTAGGGCTTCTACTGCTGCTTCCAGGTGGTTCTGTGATATGCTCTGTGATTTAAATAGGTTGGTGTAATAGTTTTCTGTTTCTTCTAATATATCTTCAATTTCCGTTATTTCCCTTCCTGTGCTGCTACTTACCAGCTTTTGAATGTATTGTTTTGTCTGTCTTTGTCTTTCTAGTCCAAAAAAATGCCGTTGATCTCTCTCCTCTACTGTATATTGAGCTTTTGCTCTGATCATTGCCCTTTGCATTTGACCGTTTCTATCTGCTCTAAGTTTGCTTTCAAAGTTTGATATTCTGTGTTTACTTCCCCATTTTCAGCCATTATATCACTTAGAATCATTAATTTTTCTCTGATCTTTCTTTCTTCCTCTTTCTTTCCACCTCTTTTGTTTGCTGAATTTAATGGCAGTCATTTTTATTCTTGTTTTTGCTTGTTCCCACCACTCTATAGTGCTTTCTAGTTCCTCCATCTCAACCTCTAAGCTTCTTAACAGTTTGTCTATTTGTTTTGTGAATAGATTATTTTCTAGTAAGGAGTTGTTTAATACCCACGTTCCTCCGTTCCTTTGGGCCCTTTGATTACTAGGTTCACTGATAGTTGAGCGTGGTCGACCATGTGTACTGTGCCCCCAGCCTGCGCACCAGGTTTACGGAAATCAGGCACATGTCGATTCTTGATTGTTTTAATTTACCTAGTACTACCTGTCTTCGTGAGAAAGCCCGCTTGTTTTGATTTTGACTTCTCCAGGCATCTATTATGCCTGTGCTGCTCATTATGTTGAAAAGTTCTGTTCGACTTGTGTCGATTTGTATGTGTTGTTTTTGCTTAAGTCTAATTTGCTGAGCACAGTGTTGAAATCTCCAATTATTATTGTTTTTCATTTATGAATCTTGCTATGTGTGTGAAGAAAACTCTTCTTTCTGTTTCACTGTTTGGTGCGTATATGTTTATTAGTCTTAACTTTGTTGTGCCTGTAAAGTCTATTACTAAGAACCGCCCTGTGGATCTGTGTGTGACAGTTTTGGGGTCCCCATGGACCTGGTTTTACTATTACTGTCACACCGCTTGATCTTGCTGTCCCTAAAGCTGCGAACACTGTCCCCACGCGCATGGCTTTTACAGCCTCTACGTGTTCCTGCTCCCACCAGGTTTCCTGTAGGCATAATATGTCCCACTTGCAGGCATGTAATACACTGTGCACTCGTAGCTGCGTCAGAGGCCCCGTGTGTTAATGGAGACTAGGACTGCGTCATGCTGAGGGGCTGAGAGAGATAGTCTAGGCCTTATTTGTGTTTCTTTGTTGCTTTCTTTCCCTCATTTTCAGAGTGTCTTTCTTTGCTTCAGTCATTTCCAAAGCCATTGGCTCTGATTCTGCCTCTGCCCCGTGTGTTTTATCAATCCACAGGAGGCAGAGGCCACAGAGAGACCAGAGGAGGCAGAGGCCACAGAGAGTTCAGAGGAGGCAGAAGAGACAGAGAGGCAGAGGAGGCAGAGAGACCAGAGGAGCAGAGGAGGCAGAGAGAGCAGAGGAGACCGAGGCCACAGAGAGACCAGAAGAGGCAGAGGCCACAGAGAGATGAGAGGAGGCAGAGGAGACAGAGAGACCAGAGGAGGCAGAGGCCACAGAGAATCCAAAAGAGACATAGGCCAAAGAGAGACCAGAGGAATGCAGAGGTCACAGAGAGACCAGTGGAGGTAGAGAGAGCAGAGGAGGCAGAGAAGGCAGAGAGACCAGTGGAGGCAGAGGAGACAGAGAGACCAGAGGAGGCAAGGGGCAGAGAGGCCAGAGGAGGCAGAGGCCACAGAGTTCAGAGGAGGAAGAAAGACAGAGAGACCAAGGAGGCAGAGAGATTAGAGGACAGATAGGTGGCAGAGAGACCAGAAAGGCAGATGCCACAGAGAGACCAGAGGAGCCAGCGGCAGCAGAGTGACCAGAGGAGGCAGAGAGACCAGAGAAGGCAGAGGACACAAAGAGACCAGAGGAGGCAGAGGCCACAGAGAGTGACCAGAGGAGGCAGAGGAGACAAAGAGACCAGAGGAGGCAGAGGCCACAGAGAGACCAGAGGAGGCAGAGGCCACAGAGAGACCAGTGGAGGCAGAGAGACCAGAGGAGGCAGATACCACAGAGAGACCAGAGGAGGCAGAGGCGACAGAGAGACCAGAGGAGGCAGATAAGTCAGAGAGACCAGAGGAGGCAGAGGCCACAGAGAGACCAGAGGAGGCAGAGGCCACAGAGAGACCAGAGGAGGCAGAGGCCACAGAGAGGACCAGAGGAGGCAGAGACAGAGAGACCAGAGGAGGCAGAGGCCACAGAGAATCCAGAGGAGGCATCGCCACAGAGAGACCAGAGGATTGCAGAGGTCACAGAGAGAGCAGTGGGAGGTAGAGAGATCAGAGGAGGCAGAGAAGGCAGAGAGACCAGTGGAGGCAGGGGAGACAGAGAGAGCAAGGAGGCAGAGGTCACAGAGAGACGAGAGGAGGCAGAGGAGGCAGAGAGACCAGAGGAGGCAGAGGCACAGAGAGACCAGAGGAGGCACATGCAAGAGAGACCAGAGAAAACAGAGAGACCAGAGGGGGCAGAGGAGGCAGAGAGACAAGAGAAGCAGAGGCCACAGAGAGACCAGAGGAGGCAGAGGCCACAGAGAGACCAGAGGAGGCAGAGGAGGCAGAGAGACCAGAGGAGGCAGAGGCCACAGAGAGACGAGAGGAAGCAGAGGAGGCAGAGAGACCAGAGGAGGAAGAGGCCACAGAAAGACCAGGGGAGGCAAGGAGAGTCTTGAGGACGCAGAGGCCACAGAGAGACCAGGGAGGCAGAGGAGGCAGAGAGACCAGAAAGGCAGATGCCTCAAAGAGACCAGAGCAGGCAGCGGCCAGAGAGAGACCAGAGAAGGCAGAGGCCACAGAGAGACCAGAGCAGGCTGAGGCCACAGAGAGACCAGAGGAGGCAGAGAGACAGAGAGACCAGAGGAGGCAGTTAGAGCAGAGGAGGCAGAGGAGGGAGAGAGACCAGAGGAGGCAGAGGCCACAGAGTGATTAGAGGAGGCAGAGGAGACAAAGAGACCAGGAGGCAGAAGACACAGAGAGACTAGAGGAGGCAGAGGCCACAGAGAATCCAGGATAGGCATAGGCTACAGAGAGACCAGAGGATTGCAGAGGTCACAGAGAGACCAGTGGAGGTAGAGAGAGCAGAGGAGGCAGAGAAGGCAGAGAGACCAGTGGAGGCAGAGGAGACAGAGAGACCAGAGGAGGCAACGGGCAGAGAGGCCACAGGAGGCAGAGGCCACAGAGAGACCAGAGGAGGCAGAGGACACAGACAGACCAGAGGAGGCAGAGAGAGCAGACTAGGTGCAGACTGTACAGACTGTACATGAACATTAGAACAGACTGTATATATGAGTATTAGAAAACACTGTAGACATGCTTTAGAACAGACTCTGTAGAGGTGCAGTTTAACAGACTGTAGGACGAGCATTAGAACAGACTGTATATGAGTATTAGAAAACACTCTAGACATGCTTTAGAACAGACTGTAGAAGGTGCAGTAATACAGACTGTAGACAAGCATTAGAACAAACTGTAGAAGTGCAGTATTACAGACTGTAGATGTGCAGTAGAACAGACTGTAGACATTTATTAGAACAGACTGTAGACCTGCAGTAGAACAGACCAATAGAGCAGTAGTACAGACTGTAGACTTGTATTAGAACAGACTGTAGACATGCTTTAGAACAGACTCTAGAGGTGCAGTTTAACAGAATGTGTGGAAGTGCATTAGAACAGACTGTATATGAGTATTAGAAAGACACTGTAGACATGCTGCATTAGAACAGACTGTAGAAGTGCAGTAGTTAACAGACTGTAGACAAGCATTAGAACAGACTGTATATTTGAATTAGAAAACAGACTATAGACATTGGCTTTAGAACAGACTGTAGAGGTGCAGTTTAACAGACTGTAGACGTGCATTAGAACAGACTGTAGATGTGCAGTATAAGAAAACACTGTAGACATGCTTTGGAACAGACTGTAGAGGTGCAGTAATACAGACTGTAGAAGAGCAGTAGAAGAGACAGTCTGTAGACTTGCAGCAGTATTACAGACTGTAGATGTGCATTAGAACAGACTGTAGATGTGCAGTAGAACAGAATGTAGACTTGCAGTAGAACAGACTGTAGAGCAGCAGTAGTACAGACTCTAGACTGGCATTAGAACAGACTGTAGACCTGCAGTAGAACAGACTGTAGAGGAGAAGTAGAACAAACTGTAGAGGTGGAGTAGTAAAGACTTTTATTGGGCATTAGAACAGACTGTAGAGGTGCAGTAGAACAGACTGTAGACTGTGCAGTTAAACAGACTTCAGAGCAGCATTAGTAGTACAGATTCTAGATTGGCTATTAGAACTGACTGTAGATGTCCAGTAAAACAGACTGTAGATGCTGCAGAAGAATAGAATTTAAATGTGCAGGTCCGTTAGTAAGAGACTGTAGACCTTTAGCATAAAACAACTAGATTAGTAGAGACAGACTGTAGAAATGCAGTAGAACAGACAGTGGACTTGCAGTTGAACAGACTGTAGATGTGCATTAGAACAGACTGTATATGAGTATTAGAACAGAATTTAGACTTGCAGTAGAACAGACTGTAGAGCAGCAGTAGTACAGACTCTAGACTGGCATTAGAACAGACTGTAGAAGTAGAACAGACTGTAGAGGAGAAGTAGAACAAACTGTAGAGGTGAGTAGTAACAGACTGTATTGGGCATTAGAACAGACTGTATTAGCAATAGAACAGACTATAGATGTGCAGTAGTACAGACTGTAGCATTGCAGAATACAGACTGTAGACGAGCATTAGAACAGACTGTAGAAGTGCAGTATTACAGACTGTAGATGTGCCAGTAGAACAGACTAATGATGCTGCAGAAGAATAAAATTTAAAGGTCCTGCAGTAGAACAGACCGTAGATGAGCAGTAGAACAGACTGTGTAGACTTGCATTAGAATAGACTGTAGACATGTGCTTTAGAACAGACTGTAGAGGTGCAGTAGTACAGACTGTAGATGTGCATTAGAAGAGACTGTAGACCTTTAATAAAACAGACTAGAGTCGTGCAGTAGAACAGACTGCAGAAGAGCAGTAGAAGAGACAGTGGACTTGCAGTTGAACAGACTGTAGATGTGCATTAGAACAGACTGTAGATGTGCAGTAGTACAGACAGAATGTAGACTGTGCAGTAGAACAGACTGTAGAGCAGCAGTAGTACAGACTTTAGACTGGCATTAGAACAGACTGTAGACCTGCAGTAGAACAGACTGTAGAGGAGAAGTAGAACAAACTGTAGAGGTGGAGTAGTAAAGACTTTTATTGGGCATTAGTAGACAGACTGTAGCAATAGAACAGACTATAGATGTGCAGAACAGACAGACTGCATTAGAACAGACTGTGGACAGCAGTATTTGAAGAGACTATATACGTGTATAGAACAGACTGTAGATATCCAGTAAAACAGACTAATGATGTTGCAGAAGAATAAAATTTAAAGGTCCGTTAGTAGAGACTGTAGACGAAAGCATTAGAACAGACTGTGTATGAGAGTATTAGAATAGACTGTAGACATGCTTTAGAACAGACTGTAGAGGTGCAGTAGTACAGACTGTACACGAGCAGTAGTACAGACTGTAGACTTGCATTAGAACAGACTGTAGATGTGCATTAGAACAGAATGTAGACATACAATAGAACAGACGTAGAGGTGCAGTTTAACAGACTACAGACATGCAGTTGAACAGACTTCAGAGCAGCAGTAGAACAAACTCTAGACTGGCTTTAGAACAGACTGTAGACGTGCAGTAGAACAGACTGTATATGAGCAGTAAAACAGACTGTAGATGTACATTAGAACAGACTGTAGAAGTGCAGTAGTACAGACTATAGATGTGCAGTAGAACAGACTGTAGACGTTTATTACAACAGACTGTAGACCTGCAGTAGAACAGACCGTAAATGAGCAGTAGTACAGACTGTAGACTTGCATTAGAACAGACTGTAGATGTGCATTAGAACAGACTTTAGAAGTGCAGTAGTTGAGACTGTAGATGTGCAGTAGTACAGACTGTAGACGAGCATTAGAACAGACTGTATATGAGTATTAGAAAATACTGTAGACATGCTTTAGAACAGATTGTAGAGGTGCAGTAATACAGACTGCAGATGAGCATTAGAACAGATTTTAGAAGTGCAGTAGTACAGACTGTAGATGAGCAGTAGCACAGACTGTAGACTTGCATTAGAACAGACTGTTGATGAGCATTAGAATAGACTTTAGAAGTACAGTAGTAATGACTGTAGAAATGCAGTAGAATAGACTATAGACGTTTATAAAAAGACTGTAGACGTGCAGTAGAACAAAATGCGGTAGAGCAGAGGTACAGACTGTAAAGTAGCATTATAAGAGACTGTAGACGTACAATAGAACAGACTGTAGACGAGCTGTTAGAACAGACTGTATACGCCCATTAGAACAGACTGTAGATGTGCATTAGAAAAGACTGACGATGTGCAGAATAATAGACTGTAGAGGTGCAGTTGTTAAGACTTTACACGAGCATTAGAACAGACTGTACATTAGTATTAGAAAAGACTGTAGACATGCTTTACAACAGACTGTAGAGGTGAAGTAGTACAGACTGTAGACAACCACTAGAACAAACTGTAGATGTGCGGTAGAAGAGACTGTAGAGGTGCTGTGGTACAGAATGTTGACTATTATTAGAAGAGACTGTAGGCATGCAGTAGAACAGAATCTAGACAATTATTAGAACAGACTGTAGACTTCCACAAGCACACACTGTAGATGTGCATTAGAAAAGACTGTAGACATTTATTAATACAGACTATAGTCGTGCAGTAGAACAGACTGTAGAAGTGCAGTAGAATAGACTGCAGTAGAGCAGTTGTACAGACTGTAGATGTGTAGTAGAACAGACTGTAGACGTTATCAGAACAGACTGTAGACGTGCAATAGAACAGACTGTAGATGAGCAGTAGTACAGACTGTAGACTTGCATTAGAACAGACTGTAGATGTGCATTAGAACAGACTGTAGACGTGCAGTTGAACAGACTATAGATGTGCATTTGAACAGATGTCAGAGCAGCAGTTGTACAGACTCTAGATTGGCTTTAGAACAGACTGTAGATGAGCTTTAGAACAGGCTGTAAACGTCCAGTAGAACAGACTGACAATTAGAACAGATTGTAGATATGCAGTAAAACAGACTGTAGACGTGCAGGTGAACAGAAATCAGAGCAGCAGTAGTACAGACTCTAGAATTACCTTAGAACAGACTGTAAACGAGCAATAGAAATGACTGTAAACGCCCCGTAGAACAAACTGACAATGTGCAAAAGAATAGACTCTAGAGCTGCAGTAGTACAGACTGTAGATGAGCAAATGAACAGACTGTATATGAGTTTTAGAAAACACTGTAGACATGCATTTATAAAAAGACTGTAGAGGTGCAGTAATACAGACTGTAGACAAGCATTAGAACAGACTGTAGAAGTGCAGTAGTACAGACTGTAGAGGTGCAGTTGAACAGACTGTAGACGTGCAGTTGAACAGACTTCAGAGCAGAATTAGTACAGACTGTAGATTGTATAACAGACTGACAATTAGAACAGATTGTAGATGTGCAGTAAAAATGACTGTAGACATGCAGTAGAATAGAATGCAGTAGAGCAATAGTACAGACTGTAAAATGGCATTAGATCAGACTGTAGACATGCAGTAGAACAGACTGTAGAGGTGCAGTTGTACAGACTGTAGATGAGCATTAGAACAGACTGTTGATGTGCAGTAGAAAAGACTGTAGACGTACAATAGAACAGACTGTAGATGAGCATTAGAACAGAATGTAGGCGCCCATTAGAACAGACTGTAGATGTGCAGTAGTAAAGACTAAAGACCTGCATAAGAATAGACTGTGGACGAGCATTAGAACAGACTGTAGATGTGCTTTAGTACAGACTGTAGAGGTGCAGTAATACAGACAGTAGACGAGCATTAGAAGAGACAGTAGAAGGGCAATAATAAATGTCGACATTCTGTACTACTGCACCTCAATAGTCTTTTCTACTGCACATCTACAGTCTGAAGTACTGCACTTCTACAGTCTGTTTTAATGCTTGTCTACAATCTATACAACTGCATCTCTACAGTCTGTTCTAAAGCATTTCTACAGTGTTTTCTAATACTCATATAGAGTATGTTCTAATGCTCAT
>JALDNG010002408.1:52500-55947 GCA_024349245.1 Neodontobutis hainanensis | reverse complement strand
GTTTTTTCAAGCGGTCTTTTACTACTAGTTTCTTCTCAAATCTACACTCACAGACACCTCTCCTAATCCAGAAAGCAATAAAAGGTCTACTTACCCTCGAAGCCTCTGGTCTCCGTCTGGGGGTGCTTTTTGAGCAGTCAAGCAGAAAAAGAACCACTCCTTCTCAAATCCTCTCCTGGCTAGGCTCCGCCAAAATGTCGTGGCAAAAATTAATCCAACTGACCCCTCAGTCTTCATACACCCAATTCCATGGAAGTAATCACGAACACACAATTATTCCAATGCCTTAGAGTCTTTATTGTTCGTAGATCACAACAGAACAACATCAACCCGAGTAGAATATCCCAAGCTCTACCAAAGATCGTCTTTTCAGACTAGCCTTTTATACATTTTTAACATGACAGTTTTAAGAATTTACAACCTCTCCACTGGGCCCAGGACCCCTCCTTTCTAATGGCCCCCACCTTTCTGTTGTAACCTATGTCCCAGTTACTTTCTGACCTCCTCTGGTGCCAGGCTCCAGAGGGTCTCTTATCTGTAACTTAGATCTTCACTGTGTGTGTGTGTGTGTGTTCATTAAACTTATCATGTAAAATCCATACACTCTGACATTATGTTTTCCTTTTTTCCTATTAATATGTTTCTAGATGTTTTACATATAACATCCTACTTGAATATAAACCATGCATAATGTAGTGAATATGGTCTCGTTGATGAATAATTAATATGAATATGAATTATGAAAATTAATAATTAATATTTTGTTTATGAAAATATTAATTTCTTTCGGGGCACCACCTTAGTTTTAACAGTTCTAAGGAAACTGATTATGTTTGATAAGTCTCAATACTGAAGGAATGAATCCTAACTCGTTTTCAGACCAAATCTTAATTAAACAATGAAACAAGAAATGTCTTTATGGGGTTTTATTAAAGATTATAAAAATTAAAATATGAAGAATAATAACAGTGGAAAGGACATAAAGGAATAATTAGGGCAAATGATGAAAATAAAACATTGATCGATGATGGCACAATGGTTATACCTTTGATGGAACAGAAAGTTTAATTCTTTTGAATTTTATTAATTACTCGGAGTTCTTACGGAGAGAGAAGAAAGTTAAATGGCTTAGCTAAAAGGGACTATTGACGGCTGTTTGGAGATCGTAAAAAGGGAAAAGATGTGCGGTTGGACTTAATCACACAGGTTTTTATAACGCCAAGCTTGTGCCCAGTGTTCACTCACTCTGATGTGGTGGAAAGGTACCAGCAGTGCGGTTCAAAAGTCCAAAGGATGCTTCAAATTCCGGGTCGCGCTGGCTTCCGGCCGTATAGAGAGGCGCCACCGGTGCACGGGTTGAGCTGGTAAGGCGGCGCCTTAGCAACAAAGCGGCGTCCTGTGATTGTCCTCGAGGGTAAAGTGGACTTTACCCGCAGTTGAGAATAAAGTCTTTAACAAAAGTGTTTGTTGAAGAAGCTTAAACTGGTCTTTTCTTGATTAACGAGGGCTGTTTGTTTAGCGGACTCGTTTTAACTTAAAGAACTACAAAATTTCCACTTCCGTCGGCGTGGTTACGTAGTTCCGTAAAAGTTTTCAAAACAAAATATCAAATGCGTTGAGTCGTCAAAAATAAAGTCACTTAACACAGGACTGTGTTACGTGGTTTCAAGCTTAAAAGTTACGGCGATAAATACAAAAACTTAGTAGAAAAGTAGACAAGATTACGCGAACAAGAGTGTGCAAAGCGTTGCGAAAAGAGAAGAGTACAGAAACGAGTTTAACATGAAGAAGAAGCGGCTAAACTAGAATTTCCGGCGCGCACCATCTTTTCTACTGGCGAAAGAGGCGTGTCTCACACGGTTTGGGGAAAGAGGCGTTTACTGAAAGTTTTGGAGTTTTTAATAAACTTTCTCTGTCCCATCAAATAAACAACTTAAACACATTTTAAGAACGTATTGCTTCTGCATTGTATCATATCTGTATGGGGAATATCGTTACCAATCTTTAAAGACTAAACACATATTACATTATTCGTTGCTTGACCTGAAAACAGAACAATTCATTTTATTACACAGCCAGCTGTAAGGATGAAGCAGAAAGTATTCTTTTATATAGCTATCACTCTGGATCCTGATAAGGAAAAATGGTGAGGTTTGCATAGTTACGAACAATCCTTTAATACACAGAAATGGAACAGAACGAAGAATTGTCTTAATTTCAAGCAGAGTCATTACTCTGTCCAACCAAAGGAGGGCAATGTTCAATCACTTGTAGAGTCCTGAAACAAAGAGACATTCCTTTCTCAGGTCTGGTGCATCTCAATACACAAATCGTATATTTAAATGTCAATTCTGGTGCCGGGGTCTGGTCGGCCAACAGATAGCCCCCTTCAGGTTCTTTGAAGTGTTGAAAACAAAGTCGTTAATTTAGTTTCACTTTTCCGTGAACTTTCTTAGAACAACATCGAGCATCTGGGCCAGATTAGCAAGGTGCTGCTAATCAAATCTCCTCAGTTCTGGATAAACAAAACGAAGAGTCTTTAAAAGTTCAGGGTTGTAAATTATTCATGACTCTGAAGGGTGTTGGTTCCTCCTGGTACGAGAGACACTACAATAAGTCTAAACCATAATACACATAACATAAACTCATAATGCATAAATGAATAACTAAATAAGTATACAAAAATAAAACACATAATATCCAAAATATTACACAACAATCGTGAGCAGACCAATGCTGCACAAAGTGCATGTCATCATATATATGTGTGGGTAGGGGTCATAGTTCAGTGGTGCCTGGGTCAGAAAAGGTTCAGGAGTGAGTTCAGCTTCCTGACAGCCTGGTGGAGTAAGCTGTCCTTCAGTCTGCTGGTCCTCTCCCTGATGGCAGCAGGCTGGAGAAGCTGTGTGATGGGTGGGGGTCACGTGCAATGCAGAGGGCTTTACGGATGAGACGTGTTCTGTAAATGTGCTGGAGGGAGGGAAGAGAGACACCAATGATCTTCTCAGCTGCTCTCACTATGCATTGCAGAGTCTTTCGGCAGTTTGCCTTGCAGGGGCCGTACCACACAGTGATGCAGCTCGATAGGATGCTCTCGATGGTGCCTCAGTAGAAGGTGTACATGATGGGGGTGGGGCTCTGGCTCTCTTTAGTTTGCAGAGGAAGTAGAGACACTGTTGTGATTTCTTGGCCAGTTCTGCTGTGTTTTCAGTCCCGGAGAGGTCATCTGCGATGAGCACACCCAGGAACTTGGTGCTGTTCACTCTCTCCACAGTCGCACCGATGATGGTCAGAGGAACATGCTGAGTGTGCGCTCTCCTGAAGTCAACAACAATCTCCTTCGTCTTCTCCACGTTCAGAGAGAGATTGTTGTCACTGCTGGTGCTGGATGTGTTACTGCCAACCCTTAAGGTAATGTTATGTTGTGAAAAAGAAACTGGGTGACAG
>JALDNG010002408.1:0-47500 GCA_024349245.1 Neodontobutis hainanensis | reverse complement strand
ACAAGTTTAACAATGAATAATGACAGGGAAATGACACAAAGGAATAATTAGGGATAAGGGGTAATTAACACAAAACAATGATTGACATGGAACAACTTGTTAGAACCTTTGGTGGAATAAAGTAAGTTTAACCATTGTTTTATGCTATTTACTTGGAGTTGTTACGGAGGGTAAAGGGACGGTTAGACGGCTTAATTAAAAGGACTATTGACGGCTTTTGAATGGCGTAGGGGAAAAGGTTCTGCTGGGCCTTATAAAGACAATTATACAGTGTTATCCCACCAAACGTCAGTGTCACGTGTTCAACTCACTCTTGTCGTTCGGTGGCGCTCAGCTGTCCGGGAAGGAAAGGTCCAAAGGTCCGCTTTAGAACTTTCCACGCGGGTCCTACAGCTGATGGTTTCCAAGCAACGAGATGGTGTCACGTGGTACAACTGATCCCACAGGGGAAAGAAAGGCGTTCTGTTATTGTCTTTGAGTGAAAGGCCTTTACCAGCAGTAGAGGTTAACGTCTTTGACAAAAAGGTTCGCTGAAGAGGCTTAAAATTTGTCTTTCCTCGATTAACGAGGGCTATCTTTGCTTAGCGCACTCTTTTAAAGAATAAGGACTACAAAAATTCGTCCAGCAGGAAAGTTTTTCAAAACAAAATCAATGCGTTGAGTCTTTAAAAAGATGAAAAATTCACGTTTGCACGGTTTGTGCTGCGGGTTAGAAGCTTGAAAGGTACGAAAGTAAATTAAATAGCGGAGATTTAAGAAGATACGCAAGAGCGTAGAAACAAGCTTAAGAGAAGAAGACACGACGAGGCGAGAAGAGCGACCAAGTAGAAGAGGCGAGATAACAAGAAGCAGAGCTAGATTTCCGGTAGCGCACAACTTTTGTACTGGCGAAAAGAGGCATGTTTGGTAAAAGGAGTTTTTACTAAAGTTTAGCATTTGGGAATAAACTTCTCTGCTCCACCAAATAACAGAAATTAAACACATTTAAAAACCATATTGCTTTTGCATTGTAGCATAAAGGCATAGGAAATGTTTTTACGATTTTATTTATTTTTTTACCTTTCAGAACTGTCTTCTAATATATGTAGGAAACAAGTATGGATAATTTGACTGTTTTAAAGCAGGCCTAGTGTTATTATATATCTATATATGTAATTATTTAATTTCTATATTATTTTACTTTTCTTTATATGCAATAATTTATGTCTGCTTTGTTTTTCATGTTTCACTCAGAATCGTTTTCTAACATACGCTTTAAAAGTATTGATAACTTGATTTCCTATTTTTTTTTTTCTATTCAATGGACACAGGAATATTGAGTAATGTTTCTAAATAGTCTTGTGACTAAAATATACACATCGTCTATCTGTGTTAGGCACAGGTTGATACAATTCAAAGTATTTAATCGCCTGCACCTCTCTAGGACCAAACTGGCCAAAATATATCCTAATGTTGATCCCAACTGTACGCGTAGGCAAGACAAGACAAGACATTTATTTTTCTATAGCCCAATATCACAACAACAGCCGCCTCAAAGGGCTTAACAGACTGCACTAGACAACATCCCCTGTCCTTAGACCCTCCATCAGGGTGAGGAAAAACTCCAAAAAACCCAGCCGGGAAAAAGAGAAACCTCAGGAGAACCACAGAAGGAGGGATCCACTCCCAGGACGGACAGGCCGTGCAAGAATGTGTCCAGGACAGTTGAAAAAATATACATAAAAACAAAACATATTCACAAAAACATTTATGTTGACAGCGTCCAGTGTCCACTCTGTGTGTGTGTGTGTGTGTGTGTGTGTGAGAGTGTGTGTGTGTGTGTGTGTGTGGTGTGTGTGTGTGTGTGTGTGTGTGTGTGTGTGTGTGTGTGTGTGGTGTGTGCGTGTGTGTGTGTGTGTGTGTAAGGTGGATGGGACCTCAGCCATTATCAAGGTAGATGAAAGATGAGCTGGGGGTCCTCGTACTGGAGCAGAGTCCGGGGATGGGGGGTTCACATCACCCAGCAGATGAGAGGTTTGCGTCCACCCTAGGAGGAGGTAGAAAGGAGAAAAAGTGCTAAATACTACTGAAAACTAGGTAGATGTAATAATAATATGAGCGGTTGAGTGTGTAGCTACAGCTACAGCCAGTGTAAACCTAACCCTATGATCAATCAGTCTCCATACGTTTGGTGAAATAAGTATGTTTTGAAAACCTCAACAGAGTCAGATCGCCGCACTTCCACCGGGAGCCCATTCCACAAAAATAGGGCTCTATAAGAAAAGGCTGTGTAGCAGACTTCTTCTTTATTCGAGGAAGTTGAAGGAGGCCAGCGTCCTGAGAGCGAAGGGTACGAGCTGGAGTATACCAGGTAATGAGGTCAGATAGGTCAGAGGATGCGTGTCCACAAAGGATTTTATAGGTTAACAAGAGATCTTTGAAATCAGCTCTAACATGAGGAAGCCAGTGTAATGAAGCCAGGACCGGAGTAATGTGATCGAACTTCCTGGTCTTTGTTAAAAGTCTGGCGGCTGTATTTTGGACATTTGTAGTCAAGAGTACTTTTCCTCGGCAGTAGTCCAGCCTGGATGTGACAAATGCATGAATGAGAATTTCAGCATTAGCTAAAGAGAGGCAGGAGCGAATTTTTGAGATATTCCGCAAGTGAAAAAAGCCCAATTTAGTGACCTCACTAATGTGCTGCTGCAGAGATAGTGTGGAGTCAAAAATGACACCGAGGTTCCTTGCAGTTTTGCCGTGCTCCAACACACAGTTGTTGATTGAGACTGAAAGATTGTTGAACTTGTGTCGATGACTGGCAGGACCAATTAACAAGAGCTCTGTTTTATCCGCGTTCAAATGGAGGAAGTTTTGAGACATCCATGTTTTAATTGAAACGAGGCAGGCCTCTAGATGCATGATGTCAGTAGTATTATTCACTTTTATTGGTAGATACAGCTGTGTATCATCGGCATAACAGTGGAAGTTCACTCCATAACTTCTGATGATTTGTCCCAATGGTGTAACATATAGTGAAAAAAGTATGGGACCGAGCACAGACCCTTGTGGCACACCGAACTTCACTGGTGCCGTGGAGGAGAAGGATTTATTAAAAGAGACAAAATGAGACCTATCACACAGATAGGATTCTAACCAAGAAAGAGCAGAGCCAGAGATGCCAAAAACATCTTTAAGTCTGTTGATTAGTACTGCATGATCAATCATATCAAATGCAGCACTGAGATCCAGCAATAACAGTAGAGCCAATGAGTCCTCGTCCATCTGAAGGAGATCATTTGTTACTTTAACTAAAGCTGTTTCAGTGGAATAAGAGGCCCTAAATGCAGACTGAAACGGCTCGAGGAGGTCATTTTCTGATAGATATAGAGTAAGTTGTTTTAGCACAACTTTTTGAGGACTTTAGATAGAAAAGGTAAATTGGAGACAGGACGGAAATTATTTTGGCATCCAGGATCCAGAGTAGGCTTTTGACCAGGGGTTTGACCACAGCCTGTTTGAAAAGGGAAGGAAAGGTGCCAGTAGACAGGGACAAGTTTATAATGTTTAATATAATTTGCCCCACATAGGGCCACAGTTCTTTGAGCTGTTTAAGCTGCGTAGTCACCAAGCCCCTGCTTCTTTGGCTCACATGTTCTGGTCATGCCCAAGCATAGGAATATTCTGGTCTGAGTCATTTAATACATTCACTGACATTTGTAAAAAGAATATTGATCCAGATCCTATCGTTGCAATATTTGGGGTGGTACACACTAAAGTTGGGTCTCAAGAGGCCAATCTCAATTAATAGCATTTTCTACACTGTTAGCACGCCAACTAATTCTTACAATTTAGAAATCTCCCTCACCTCCATAACACTCACGTTGGGTGTGCGAAATTATGTCCTTCGTCCAGCTTGAAAAGTTAAGAACTACAGTCCAAAACTCATCAGAAAGATTCCAGAATGTATGGCAACCTTTCTTGGATTAATATGAAAATGCATTTGATGCTAATTCTTTAGATTAAAACTAAATTAGGTTTTCATCTCCCCTTCCCCCCTTTTTAATTTCTAATTTTTATTTATTAATAGAGTATAAATATATCTTTTTTTTGTTTGTTTGTTTTGTTTTGTTGTTGTGTTCTGTATTCATTCTCAGTATGCTTTAGATAACTTTGGATGCAAATCTTCGACGAAAGGGGATATGTGAGATAATGTCTGCAAAGTGTGAGGCTGGTGGATAGTGATGCCTTGTATAACATAAGAGAATGTTTGTTGGTTTGTTTGTGTTATGTACATTTAAAACAATAAAAACACTTTGAAATAACAAAAATAGGATTGGTACCAGATAGAGGAGCTGATTCAGAGACTTTACCGTGACAGGACAGGGTTGGTACAGGTAAGTCATATTTAATTGACTTATAGAGACGTCAGTGACATGTTACAGCTGTAATCAATGTGACTTTTCTTTCTGTGAGGGACTAGCACAGATGTCTCTGAATTCTTTTTTCCTTTTTCCTTAAATAAATCACAAAAAGACATCTGTGGTTTTCTCTCAAACTTATTCCACAATAATATATTTATTTTTTCAACCACAATTCTTGGTGTCAGAAGTGGGATCGAAGATTGACGCTGGACCCGGCTGAAGGACAAGGGTGTCATCAACCAGACCGCTCCAAGAGGTCTCCTCTTCCCCACATTTTCTTCTGGATGGGAGGATTGTCCGATGCCGACCCTCCAATCGTCATCTCTCGATCCAACGTACTCAAATAACCTCCAAACGGTATAATTATTACAAATTTATAAAATTAAGAGAAATCATTTTGTAACAGTGTCTAAAGGTGATTTTTGACTGTAACAAAGCCTAGACCAGGAATGGTTTATTATTATTACCATAAGTCAGGATTGACTGAGCAGGATTGCCATAAAATGAGTAATAATAATTTCTGAAAGGGTTTTTTAGTTGTTTTTAGTTTTTGTTAGTCTTGTGTTGTTGTTTTGTGTTGGTTTTTGTTAGTTTTTGTGTTGGTTTTAGTAGTTCTAAAGTTTCTCTATAATCTGTCTGAACCTTAAATACTGACGAGTATTTAATCAATCTGAAATATGGGATCCAATACAAGTAAAACAGTCCTGCAAAGGACTTTTGTGAAAACAATGTGATGTATATGATAGAAACCTGGCCAGGGAGTTGTGATAAAATGGATGAATGGAAGTTGTATGGTTTTAATGGACGAATGAGTGAAAGTAGTTTGACTGCTTTACGCAATAGAATACAAGATGCACAAAAGAGACTTATGTCCAAAAAATCAGCATACCCGAAGCAAATAAAGGAGATTAAAAGACATTATGAATGTTTAGAGATGTGGGAAAAAGCAGCTGAATAAAAGAAACAGAAAGAAAAAGAAAACAGGGAAAGAAATTTAAAACACTTAGATACAGTAAAGGGGCCATTTCAAAGCACAGGTTATAAAGCACCTGATAACATAACTAATGCGATGTCCTCTTGTTTTCCGAGTCTGACCCAGCCTGTTGGTCTGGCACTCATGAGTGAAGGCAATGACCAGACCTACGTCACCGCTCTTGCTGCTGCACATCTCCACAGTGAAGAAAAGGGAGGGCTCCAGAGGCAGAGACAAGCGGCTCAGACTCATGCAGCTTCTGCAACAGCTGCTCAACTGTACCCAGATCTGACCACCCAAGCTAAAACAAACACCCTGATGAACACTGGACTGTCAAGTCCTGTCACCAAACCTCCTCCATATGACTCTGCCACCAGTTCTAAGAACTCTAACAACCCCTTCACAACTGAACTTTCATCAGACAAATCTTTCTCCTTCCTGTCCCCGTCTCACACGAGAAGCAAGACACCTTATGGGGCTGTTTTTCAAGCTCCTATGATTGAATTTCCGAATCCAGCTCCACCACCACCAGCCCCAGACAATGAAACCGAAGTACAACACCAAAGACAACTGGCTGAACACCCTGCGTCTGTGCTTATGTCTCGCTCACCAGACCCCTCAAGATGGACTCAATTAAGACAATATACCTCCTATTAACAGAGGAGGCGCCACAGTTGGCCAAAAATTCAAACTGTTCTGTCAAGTGCACAGGCCCACCGGTGCAGAAATCCCTGGTATTCTGAGAATGATCTGCAACTTAGAAGATTACTCAAAAATTCAAGCAGCGGTTGAAGACCGTGACGGCATGAACTCCCTCTCCACAATTCAATGGGCAAACAACTGTCCCAAGAAAAGAAGAGACCGAGCTGACCAACGCCCTGACACTGCTCTGAGTGACCCCAACTGACTGGCTGGTGATGACGAGGAACCGAGGGACTTCGCCGCAAAATGAGATGAGTATAACACACGAAAAAGGACAAAATGTGAGGTGACCACTCCATTGTATGTGTATCAGTGGAAATTGGACCATCTGCTGACTCCAAATATGTTACACAAAGCTAAACAATACATGAGCTCATCCTCTGAATTCATGAAGGCAAATGCACTACATGTTACAGCGCATGTCTACATGGGTCTAGATGAACAGTATGAAGAAAGCTCGACCGACAAACTACTGACCGACTCATTCTGAATGGAATGTACTTTAACCAAGATTTTTGCGCTTATAATGTTCCATTACCTCACAAACTGTCAAAGTTCCTCAAAATCCAAAACTCAGCCCTGCATGTCTCAATAGCCAAACCACATAACAAACAATGTCGTGATGTTGGTCTTTTTATGACAAAATGTTTAAAAGCTACAGATTGGAAACAAGACCCAGAAAACCACTACGTGATCTTACTCTGAAAAAGACATGACACTTCACTCCAAACCCACATGGACATCTGAGGCTGACTCTGCATTTACTCATTTGAAACTGCTACTACTGACAGCTCCTGCATTGGCATTGCCAAACCCTGACAAGCCTTTCTTCCAATTTGTTGACGAACGTGATGATTGTATGAATTCTGTTCTCGCCCAAAAACAGGGACAGCTGCTGAAGCCTGTGGGTTACTTCTCGACACACCTTGATCCAGTTGCTAGAGGCCACCCACCATGTCTCTGTGCTTTAGCAGCCTGTGAAGCAGCAATAATTGCCTCTCGTCCCTATGTAGGCTACAGTCATCTCACCCTTTTTGCTCCACATGCTGTCTCCAACATTCTGACTGAACAAAAGACAGCTCACTTGACCCCTGCTCGTCAGCTACGTTACAACACCACCCTTCTGAACCTACCGAATGTTGAGGTTAAATGTTGTAACACTTTCAACCCTGCTACACTCCTGCCTCTCTCAGAGGAGGGAGAACCTCACTGTTGTCTTTCTGAACTTGACCTTATCTGTCTGCCAAGACTTGATTTGACTGACACTCCTCTTCTAATCCTGAACTCATTTTTATGTAGATGGTTCAGCTTCCAAGGACCCAAACACTGGTTCTGCACACGTTGGATATGCAGTTGTGGATGATCATGCAACAGTGACGTCATCTCCTCTCAGTCCTCGGTTTTCAGCGCAAGCAGCAGAACTAATTGCCCTGACCAAAGCCTGTCAATTGGCATCTGGTAAAACAGACAGTCAATATGCATTTGGTGTTCTACACAACCACGCAGCACTTTGGCGCCACAGAAAATTCCTCAAATCTGATGGCAAACCCATTTCACACAAAGATTTGATTTCTGATCTTTTAGATGCAGTGCTACTCCCATCCGCCGTGGCAGTATGTAAGTGTTCTGCACATACCTCTGCCAAAGACACAGTCTCTCTAGGTAATGCACGAGCAGACGCAGCTGCAAAAGCAGCGCCACTCACACCCTACGTTGTTACATTACTCTCCCAGACAACGGATCAAACTTGCACTCACTCTGACATTGTTTCACTCTCTGATTTGGGCATCTCCACTCCAGCAGACAAAGCTGCTTGGAAAAAGAAAACTGTACAAACACAAGTGGTGTTTGGATGGGCCCTAATGGCAATCCATGTCTTCCTCAAGCCCTCTTCCTGCCTTTTGCAAAATTGTTACATGGTGTTGACCATGTATCAAAGGAGGGAATGAGAAAAGACCTTCAAAGACATTGGTTTACTGTGGGGTTTAACGAATTTGCTGAAGATTTTTGCTCAAAATTCTTCATCTTCATCACAATTCTAAAGGTAACTCCTACAACAAAACAGATGTTGGAGGTCACAAACCCACCTCCAGGCCTTTTGGCCACATTCAAATGGACTTCTTTGAGTTAACACCCTGCGAAGGTAAGAAATACTGTCTTGTAATAGTTGACATGTTTTCAAAGTGGGTAGAAGCATTCCCAACAAAACACTGCACTGCTGACACAGTAGCAAAAATCCTCTTAAGCGAAATAATTCCTCGCTGGGGACTTCCGAACCTAATTACGAGTGATAATGGTACTCATTTTGTAAATGACATTCTGAAAACACTGAGTGAACACCTAAAATTTGACCTGAAAACTCATTGCTCCTACCATCCAGCTTCTGGAGGAGCTGTAGAAAGAGAAAATGGCACTCTGAAACGCAAATTGGCAAAAATATCTGAATCAACAGGTAACCTGGGTAAAATGTCTGCCTATTGCTTTGATGTACCTGAGGATGAGAGTGCGCAAGAAAATAACCTTTCTCCCTTTGAGATAGTGTTTGGACAACCTCCTGGAATTGGGTTTGGACCCCCATCTAAACCTGCAGCACTGGCCAATAGTAGTCTGCCAGACCCAATGATATCCTATTGTATTTCACTCTCTAAGGTTCTCTCTGATATTAGATCTCAGGTGCTTGATTCCCTGCCCAAACCAGCCACCCACCAGTTCCACAAACTCCAGCCTGCCGACTACATCCTGGTGAGAAACCTGAGGAAGCGCAGCTGGAGAGACAAACCCTGGTGTGGACCCTATCAGATCCTGCTCACAACCCACACGGCTGTGAAGTTCGCAGAAAGAGCCCCTTGGATCCATGCACAACACTGCAAGAAGATTCCTCCACCTGACCAGCTCGTCAACTGCTCCCCCACTGTCAAAGAGGGGACCCAGTGAATGATCACAAAAGTAAGAGGCTTGTCCCGAGAACAAGCTCCTACGTGGGAAATCTGAGGTGAGACCTTAGCTCTACCTCCATCGTTGACTACGTGGGAAGACTGGGGTGAGATTTTCGCTCACCTCCTCCGCTGAAACTGCTCTGGTGAATGCAGTTCAACGTTGAGACCAGTGCTGAGAGCTGGTCCCACCTACAATCAAGTTTATGAAAGACTCTGTACCACCTGAAGAAATAGAGCTGACCGTTTTCAGCAAATTCAACAGCGTATCTATAACATGTGACACACACTCATCTGTCCCACAGTTCCTCACATCACTGATAACCAGTTTTACACTGACAAATATATATGTATATATATTTATTTATTTTTTTTTTTGGTTCTTTATTGCATTTAAAATTGCTCTAATGATTCATTTTTGAAGATTTATTAAACAATCATCACATACTCATACATGTAAATGTTATGATAACTGCTTAATTTTATTTTATTTGTTACTATCATTTAATTATTGCTGTTATTGAACAGATCTTTGAACATTAAAAATGGACGGACATCATTCTTGGCATCCGTTTAGACTCCCAGGCTTGTGTGGTCTAAGGGGAACCACGTGCTTTTTATTACTTTTATCTTTACTTATTGTAATATCTCTACTCTGGCTATTAACTGACCACACTTCCCATTCTACTTATAACACAACTCTGCCAAGTCTGACCACGATGACCTTTTAATTCGCCAACGAGCCTCTGATACCCTCACTCCAGACGGGTGGTCTTGGTTCATAGGCGGTGTTTGGGAAACATGGTTAACTAAACTCGCAGGCCTACTTTTAGTGGCTATTATCCTTCTTTTCCTTGTCTCCTGCTGCATTATCCCGCTCATCCGAAGATTAGTGACTTCTCTTTTTAACCTGCAACTAGCTAAACTCTATGTTGAATTGCCTCAACATGACAAAGACCACAACCCAGACACCTCTGCTCTTGATTGTGACTCTGTTAATTCTGTTTTATCTGCTCATCTATTTGAAGAAGACTAAGTATGACTAAGTATGTTCCTATGTCTGTGTAATACACATGTAATTTTCTTTTGAAGTAGTAATTGTGACATATAGTCACCAAAGCAATCACAGCTTTTGAACCTGATCATTTTAATTTTTGTTATTTTAGACACGCTAAGGCTAAAATTGTGGACTTACATGTGGTGTTTTTAAATCTTTTCACTAATGCTTTTGATATCAAGTAAGTTTATTTCAATGTATGCTTTTTCTGTCTGACTGTGGAATATAACTCTACAGGATGTATTTAGGCTAATTGACTGGAATGTTAGGAACAGACATGGGTCATAAAGGCTGACCCCAGGCTAACTGAGTTCAGGGCTCATTTCCTGTATTAGCCCTCCCTTAAATGAATTAAGATGTCATGTGGAGAGAGGTCAAGATGTCATGTGGAGAGAGGTCAAGATGTCATGGGGAGAGAGGTCAAGATGTCATGTGAACCAAAGATATGTCGATGTCTCACCATATAGGAAGGCAGTTAAATGTAAACCAGATGTTGTTTGTTGAAAGGTATATAAAGGCAGTGCTTTTTATGTACGAGGTTCAGTCTCTGCTTGGCAGCCACTGATCCCAGATCTGAAATAAACCTGAGTGTGATCCAACCTATCGGCTTTGCAACAATTCTTGATTCTCTGCCCGACAACAAATGGCGTCATTTAACAGGATCAGCTTGAGAGTTGCACTAGGTAAGGAACTTTATTCCTTTATATATGTAATACCTATTAGTGCATTCAGCTGATTTTAAAATTGAAAGCAGAAGAATCTAAGAGAAATAATTGTGGCTTATAGACAATTGTTAATGTGGGATTGAAAGCTTGTGTGAGAGCTGTTGAATGTATTGCAGCATTTTATGCAGTAATTTATAGGGACAATCGCTGGTAATCCGGAGGATTTTCATGGCAGAATTTAGGAGTTTTGTGACTTGTGAACCATAAACGGGCACAGACTAGGTCTGGTGCGGATATTCCTTTATAGGAGTGGCTGGTACCACTCCGTTATGGGTTCTAGTAGCCGAAAGGGCTGTATGCGGTGGCTGGAGACACGCGCTTGTTCAAGTCAGTAGTGTCCGAAAGGGACAGCTACGATAGAGCGGTCTATAGGACGCGCTGAACCTAACATAACGGTGAAAATCCATGTGCCGATTCGCGGCTGGCTAATAGCGAATTGCCCTAGAGAGACGTTTCTAGGAGTTAAGGTAAACCCTACGTAGGCACAGATCAAAGAGAGATCTGGCGAAGTAAATACAAACGGAGACCAAGGATTGTCCTTTTTAATGCTGCTGTTGGATCTGCAATACAAATAGTAAAAATTGTTAATAGTGGGGTTTGAACGTATTTGGTGCTGTAAAGTGTTCAAAGCAAGAGCGGTTGGTTCGAGTCAGGTTTGTTTGTATATTTTGTACATATTTGAAGTGCATGCTATTACTAACATGGGGTCACAATCCAGTAAAAAGTGCAATGTGTTAAACATTAAAGTAAAATCAGAGGAAGATTTGCCTAAAAAGGAGCGTAAAGAGGTGAAAGCAGTGTTAAAGACAAACCCTCATCTTAAAGTTGTTCCGAATAAACCTAATGATAAGTTAAATCCTCGCGAATGGATTCATAAGAAGTTAGGATTGTTTTATGTTGAACCGTATCTGACTGATTTAGCTACATGGACTGATAATCGTTACCCGAGTGAAGGCAGCTTTAAAGCTGACAAGATGCATCTCGCGCGCTTATCTGATTGATAATACTGCTGTGCCTAATCCTAAGTGGGATATGTCATATATGATTGAAGTGTTTGAAGTATGGGAAAAGATGGCAAAACAATGGCCTGGCAATCAGTATAAAAGGACAAAAAGACAGCGTCTAAGTTAGGTTTATGGCCCACCTTTCTCATGTCCCAGCAAAACATGAGTGTAGAGGGACAGAAAGAAAGGGTGGGGCTGCTCCTCAGTGAGAGCGCAGAGCATGTATCCTTCATTGAGTGAGTTTGAGAAACCTCCCCAGCTTATGCTGAAGGTTTCAGTGAGGATGATGATGATGAGTGTGAATGGGTTATGGCTTGTCCGCACAAGGCGGGTGAAAGGAGAGAGAAAGGGGACAGTGCTCCTCCAGTAACTCCTACTTTGATATTTCCGGTTAATGCCTTTTAACACCTTCACATAAACAATGGCGATCACAGTGTGTAGAAGCATGGCTTAAGAATTGCAAAAGGGCATTTGAGAATATGGAAAGAAGAGTGGATGAAAAGTATGTGGAAAAAGAGCAATTGAAGTATGTACGTAAATGTGTGAGGGCAGCATTTAAACAGCTTTTTAGGCTAGTCCGGAAAGGACAGGAGCCGGACTTAAGCGTGGCACGCAGTTGAATGCATGATTGAATGTTGGATTAACGTGATACAGAAGTATCAGACACAGCATGGTGTAACAATTGATATAATGAAACCCATTGATGATAAAATAAAAGAGAGGCTTCTCTCTAATATTTCAGAGGAAGAGGTTCTACATGTCTGCAAAATGATAAAACGTTATATTAAAGATAAAGAAAACCAACAAGAAGCAGGGATTAAAGAAAAAGATATCACGCAGGCTTCTCAGGAACAAGATGTACAGATAAGTGCTCCTTTAGTTGTGTTTGACGATAAAGTAATGGACAAACCCTTAACTTTAGCTGAAATATCCAGGATTACCAGAGATGCACCAGCACCTCTCTCTAATCCAACAGCTTTTCTTAATTGGTGGACTTCAGCTTTACTGCATGGCTCTGTCAGGAAAAGATGTGCGTTACATCCTAACTACATTAATGCCAAATGTTAAGAGAGACACTTTGATTGAAGAATGTGTGAGTCTGAATGAAGAGAATGATGGTCCAGTAGTGGGTGAAGGAGAGCTGGAGAGGAAATTTCCCTGGCTGAGTAAAAAACATAAAGAGGATCATATTAATGAGTTGAAAGCATTCTTGACAAAGAATGCAGCACAGGAGCGTGATGTTTCTCAAATTCTTACGTGTAAAAGAAAACCTAATGAAACCATTTACGCACAAAGATTTCAGAAATGCTGGAAAGAAGAGGCAAAGTTAGAAGTTGTAGACAAGGAAGATCCTTTCTTTGTGTCTATGTTTTTGAATGGATTGGATCCACAATCATTGTATACATTGAAAATATCTACTCCAGAAGTGTATTCATTGAGTCCAACAGCTTTGATGAAGAAGGTGAGAGAATTAGAGGCTGTAGGACTGTTCACAGGGCAGAAAACACGAGTTCAGGCAGTACAAGTTATGGCTGACATGCCTGTGTCATCTCCAGTTGAAAAAGGCAGGGCTTTCCCTTGAATAGGATGGGACAGGGGATAGAAGAGCTTTCATGCCTGTGGGGCCAAGGGATGTTACCAAGGAACACAGAGAGGGAGAGGAAGACCAGGAAGAGTAATGCGAAGATTCGGCCCTAAGTATGGGCATAGTAATGTGTGTCATTACTGTAAAAAGCCAGGTCATTGGATAAAAGATTGTGAAAGAAAGAGGCTGGACTATTATAGCATGGGCGGACCCAGAGGAGGGCCAACTTCTCCTAATGCACCTCCCTTCTCTGGAACGGGGCAGGACACACACACATACCCAGCACCTCTGAATGCTGCTCTGAATACAGAGACACAGACAGCTGGTGAGTTACAGCATCCCCGACCTTCTGCCTCAGAGGTAATATGGTCTAACCACTAGGATTACCGACAGAGGGACAATGACAGTGTTTGGATCCTCAATGCTCCTCATATTAAATTATCACAGAAACCATCTGAAATTCCTCAGTTGAGTTTGGTTGTAGAAGGGAGGAGAATTCCTTTCCTTATTGACACAGGAGCAACAATCTCATGTATAAACAAAAGATACATCACAGGTCCAATAGGAAAAGAGACTGTCATTTCTGTCGGTGTTTCAGGAGTCCCACAAACTGAATTTCTTTCAGTTCCTCTACTAGTGGAATATGATGATGTAACATTACATCATTCATTCATATTGAGCAAAACAGTGCCGATATCTCTGCTAGGCAGAGATTTATTGTGCAAATTGAACGCAACCATTGTTTGTTCTCCTGATGGTGTTATAGTACATGTTTCATCGCATATGATATACCAGTTGATGATTGATGCTAAAGCTGGTATAGATTTTTACATGGCTGCTACAGTTTTGGAGAATACACAGGATGTATCCAAAATTTTTCTGTAAGTGGAATCAAACAATTAGCTAAGTGTCATGCAGCAGCTGCTGCAGCAATGTTAATGTTGAAACCAGTTAACCAGCCATTTTCAGACAAGTCTATTGAGCCCTCTCTATTAAAAGAGACCTCACCATGTTTTTATTTAGCACCGCATGGACTGTTGCTGCTGTGGAAACATAGTGATGAACTGATTGAGACTATTGTTTGTGCAATGAGGACTGGATTTGAAGATGTTAAACCCTTAATTGCATCTTGTAAATTTTATCTTCTCAGGCCTCCAGATGAGAAAGAAAAGAATAATGATTATGTTGTGTGGTCATATGGAGTTGAACCATCCCATTTCTTTATCAAACAACTAGCAATGACAAAGATGTTTCAGCCTGATGTTTTCAATGAAGCCCCTACTAAGATTAGATTACAGCCTCCATCAGTGCTGTCATCAGTCCCAAGTCAACTTTGGGCCTTACATGCTAACCATGTAGGCTTGCTTCAAATACCACCTTATGAAGCCAGAATTGACTTCAGTAAATACCCAGTCTATGTTAAACAATATCCCCTTTCACCGGAAAAGGTGAAAGGCATCCAACCAGTCATTGATAGTTTGTTACAGCAAGGAGTGATTGTCAGACGAACGTCACCCTGTAACACACCTATCAATCCAATTTTGAAACAAGGAACAAACAAATGGCGTTTCATACATGACTTGAGAAAGGTGAATGAAGCAGTTATCCCCATAGCACCTAACGTGCCAGATGTCAATGCCATTTTAACAGCACTGCCTCCTAACTCAGTTTGTTACACGGTGGTGGACCTATGTTCTGCCTATTTTTCAATTCCAGTACATGAGAATACACAAGATTTATTTGGTTTCTCAATAAACGGCATAACCTATTGTTTCACGAGATTACCTCAAGGTTTCATCGACAGTGCTAGTTATTTCTGTCAAGCTGTTAAAATGCACCTGTCCTCACTTGTGCTCCCGGGGGCCTCGACGCTATTACAGTATGTTGACGACCTTCTTGTTGCATCTCCAACTGAGTCTGACTGCATCCAAGACTCCATTGCTCTCCTCACACATCTGGCCAATGGTGGACACCGAGCCTCTCTTGCAAAGCTCCAGTTCTGTCAACCTGCTGTGAACTACCTGGGCTATGTATTGAAAGGGGGATGTCGATATTTGTCTCCAGCACGAATAGAGACAATAATGAAGCTGAACAGACCACTGACAAAGACTGAAATGCTGTCCTTCTTGGGTCTCATCAATTACTGCCATGGTTGGCTGGCTATGCAGCTTATGATGCGCTGCAAAGCCATTGCAAAGGACAAACCAGAGCCGATTCAATGGACGGCTGAGATGAAACACGCTTTCAGGCACATTAAATATCTATTGTGCCATGCACCAGCACTGGGCCTGCCGGACTATAAGATTGTGTTTCATCTGTATGTGGCAGAAGATGGGTTGGTGACCTCTGCTGTGTAACCTCACGGGGTGGCATGAGAGCAGTGGCATACTATTCAAAAATATTGCCTTTGATTGTTCAAGGAATGGTGCCGTGTCTGAGGGCTGGCAGCTGCTGCTATAATGGTTGAAAAGGCACAAACTATTGTTTTGGGACATCCAATGATCCTACATACAAGTCATATGATAGGGATTATTTTGACCAACATGACAACACAACATATGACAAGTCAGAGATGCAGCAATTATGAGCATATTTTAACAGGGACACAGAATCTTACTGTTTCACAGCAGTGCATGCCAATCCGGCAGTGCATTTGAAAACTTTGTTGCATGGTAATGACAAAGATGACAATGACAATAATGTTATTCATGATTGTATGGATTTAATCAATGAATCCACAAGTGTCAGAATGGACTTACAACAAACTCCACTTGAGACTAGTGATATAGTCTTATATTGTGATGGGTCATCTATGCGACCAGATGATCAGACTACACTCTCAGGTTATGCCATTGTGGACAGTAATGATCAATGTGTTGAAGCTTATCGCATACCAGTCTCCTCTGCACAGGCTGCAGAGTTGATAGCTTTAGCTAGAGCTTGTTACATTGCTAAAGATCTTCGGGCAACCATTTACACTGACTCAAAATATGCATTTTCAGTGGCCCATGATTTTGGAAAAATATGGGAAAACAGAGGGTTCATTACGGCAGCAGGAAAAACAATTCAACATGCTGAACTAGTTAAAAATCTTCTATCTGCTATGATGTTACCTAGTGAACTTGCTATTGTGAAATGTGCAGGACATGCAAAAACAGGACAGCCTGAGGCTAGAGGTAACAATTTAGCTGACAAGAATGCTAAAGAAGCTGCTCTACATGCCTCCTATCCTCCATGGTTGAACATATCCTTACTAACTTCTCAACCACCTGATCCTCCTTATTCTATTGATGATTTAATTTCTTTCCAGACACAGTCATCTGAAATTGAGAAGGAGAAATGGGAAAAGAAGGGGTGTCAGAAAGGCATAGATGGGGTATGGAAATCAAGTGATGAACGCATTGTATTGCCAAAATCTGATACCCACTTATAGCTTATGTACATGGGATTACTCATGCTAATTATCAGGCTATAACTACCTTTATCTCCAAGATATTTTTTACCATTGGATTAGAAAAGCATGTAAAACGATACATTCAGCAATGTTTGACTTGTGCAAGGAGCAATCCAGCCACAAAACCAATCAAACATGAACATTTGCCAATACCGGAAGGGCCATTCCAGCAGTTGCAGATCGATTTTACACACATGCCTAAATTAAGGGGCTACTCTTATCTGTTGGTAATTGTTGATCGTTTCTCTAAGTGGCCAGAGGTTTTTGCAACTCGAAAAGAAAATGCACAGACAGTGGTAAAGTGCTTGATGGAGCATGTGATTCCCAGATTTGGGATTCCGATGTCTATCTCATCCGACAATGGAACGCCGTTACGTCCACGTGTGACCAAATTGCTGGCTACAGCATTAGGGATTCAATGGAGATTTCATATTCCTTATCATCCACAGTCCTCAGGTAATGTGGAAAGAATGAACAGAACAATAAAAACAAGTTGTTGAAAATTCATATGTCCCGACAAATGACGTGGTTAGATGCACTGCCATTAACCTTGTTAAATATAAGAGCAATGCCATGCAAAGTTACTGGATTGTCCCCGCATGAAATACTAATGGGCCGTCCTTTTCAGCTGGCTACCTTGATGGATATGAAACCGGCCGTGGATCTCACACAATTACAAGAGTTACAACAAAAGTATGTGCAAAATCTATTTACTTTTGTTTCTAAGTATCTACAACAGGTGTTCGAGTCCTTTCCAGTGTTGTCGGAGAGGCCTACCCATCCTTTTGGTCCAGGAGATTACGTGTTGGTGAGGAGTCTTAAACCACGACCAAGTGAACCTCTACGGACCACCTGCCAAGGTTCTTTTGGCAACTCGGACGGCGGTGAAAGTGGAGGGACACCCGATATGGATCCATGCCAGCAGGGTCAAGGCCGCACCAGGCAGAGCAGACCAGAGAGGGACAGCTGGAGAAATTCCCTGAACTCACGATACAGGAGTCACTTTTCTTGTTATAGCATGACCTTATTACTAATGTACAGTGGTATAAGCGTACTACTTGTTACTATGGCATGCTGTGACAATGGTCCTAATTCAAGTGATGAGTCTAGAGAAAATGAGATCACTATTAATATTATTGAACAACAGAAACAAAAACAAAATCGTCTGGAAAACTCACAAGTGTTTTTGTGTTCTTCTTCACAGAATAATTGTACCAAAGTTACTAAGACGAATGTCAAACGAGTGAAACGCAGCAACAGCGATGGGGAGAATGTAAGAGAGGACATCAACTTTTGTTCCACTTACCGGTGAACCATCTAGATTTTCAATGTCTATACTATCCTCTAACGGTAAATGCTACCAAACCATTTTACATCCATAACGTACTTACATAACCTTAAATCGAACTGATGCAATTATTAAGACTCAATATCAGTCTTTGTCGGGGAGGAAATTGTCTCCTATGTTATGACATTGTATAACACAAAGGAACGCCCATCTGTTGAATTCTGTAACGCTTTATGGAAAACTATGACCCCCAATTTACTTGTCCAATTAGACCAGGCTGCATATTCAGAGTTCCAGCCACTTGCTCTCAAAGCAATTCAAGTACAACATCCTTTGGTCTGTGTGAAGGCAATTACCACAGGTATACTTCAACAAAATCTTGGTATTACGAGCAAATGTCCTATTCAATATATGATAATTAACAATTTTACATTCCCAGCAATTGATCGTCTAATATGGAGTTGTGGAGATTTTATGCATACTTTTATTCCTGCGAATTGGAAGGGTACCTGTACCCCGTATTGGATCTCAAAAGAAGATTCTAATAGTAGACCCCTGGTAGACGCACCAATAAATGAAACTCTAGATAAATGGCCATCACATACTTCAGTGAATGAAATATCGTCTAATTTTGCTGAAAATGATGCTGATATGATTTACCATTCTAATGAGATAGAATTGGATACGGGAGAAAACCATCTTTTCTCTTCTAATCTTTGGTATAAAACAATAGAAAGTAGAGTTAGACGCATAACTCCAGAATCATGCTACGCTTGCTCATTATTACCCAAATCAACTGAGGCTACTTTTCCATATGTTGCTATACCCTTAGAGGACCACAAGGTCTCCCTACCTTGTGCATTTTAACTTATAGGTATGTCGCTTCAGACGCATCCACATTTACAATCAGAAAATAAACCGATAATACGTTTTAATAATGTACACATAGCGTGAACTAATGTGGAAGACTCATTCACACAATATGCAATTTATTCAAATATCACGATTAATGAGAGAACAGAAACTGAACAACATAAACTTTATGTCACCATCTTTAGGGTTTCCAGTAATTATCCTTCCCTTGTTAGTTGTCCTAGTTTTTACAAGAAACATCTTTTCCAGGTGCCTATTGATTTGGCTGTTGAACGAGTTCAAACTACAGCAACACTTAATACATCTGCAACTTTTGACATATGTATTGAACAGCGTGCTCTAGATACATCCAAAAGGAACGTAATGGTGGGTTTCTTGAAACCGCAACAGTGTCTTAATATTGTATCACCACAAAGAGATTTAACCACTCTCATAAGAAAGGGTCTAGAGCCAACTCCTAGTTTTTATTGGTGTTGTGGAAAAAACATCTGGGTTGCTTTACCTCCGTATTTTGAAGGTTTATGTGGATCATGTGCATTAAATGACCTTATGTATGTAGTGGAACCAATAGAGTTCCTTCCTAAGACCTCTCTGAATACTAAATCTAAAAGGAATGCACAAGGACCAATAGGATATGTTCCACTTAAAATGACTAACCCCAAGACGATTAGTGACATGTATTTTGAACTTCCTCAAGATTATAGACCTTTCTCACAAACCCAGTTATTTTTCAAATCTATTTTTATAAATACGGAATTACAATATGATAATCATTATCTTATAGCCCTTACCAGGCATGATGTGTCAAAATTAGCTGATGCTACGTTGATGGGTTTCCAAACTCTAAATAACGAATTAGATCTCTTAAAACAATTTGTCGCTGATAATCGTATAGCTTTAGATGCACTCACAGCATCCCAGGGTGGTGTTTGTGCTATTGTAGGGGATGGGTGTTGTACTTATTTACCTTCAAAATCAGAAGGTACAAAGAATTTATCGGAGGCCATTCATAACTTGAAAAACATACAACAAGTGATTGCTCAAACTAACAGAGACATTAAACTAACAAGTACGAAGTACCCTCCTTTTATAGAGAAAATTATGAATTTCTTCTCAGGAAATTCAGTGTTGGGATGGTTGGTAGGTATATGTGGTCCAATTTTGATGTTCCTGCTCCCCATCGGTATCCTTTTCTGCTGCTGTATACCTATACTTAGATCACTTATACTCAAATCTATCACTTCTTCTATGAGCATGACAATGTTACAGAGCCCAATGCATGTAACTCAACAAAATGTCCTCAAAGAGAATATTGATACTTCTTCTTCTTGTAGTTCTAGTTCATCAGGATCCTCACAACCTGATTCGGTGTCCCATTGTGGAATTGATTTCACCTACTGAACCCAAAGAACTGAAGGAAAAGGAGATGTCCAACTGAAGATATCTCTAAAAAAAAAAAATAATGAGGATGTTTTCGGCCACATGAATGCTGAGAGCTTCTGAACCATGATGGTTTCATTATCCAATGGCACAGCGGATGTCAACATAGGCAACTCAATGCTGAAGCTCCTTTTATTTTTGATAGTTAGAAATGGTGATGAGCGCGTAGTCCTATTTTCACGGTTTGTTATTTTTCTTTAGGAGATTCTAAGGCAGTCCGCCTTTTTAGGGAAGTTACAGGTGCACGACGGTCCAATTGCGGGCTGGCTTGTGGACTTCCTGTTTTGTTTCTTTTGGCCGACTCATCATCTAAATATTATCATAATTTCTTAATGTTTAGATTAGTAGGAGCCATGTCAATGTTGATTTCTGTGCATTGTTTGCTGTATTTTTTTATTACACAGGTTGGGGATCACAATATTATACAATTGTAACATGTATATTTTAAAGTTTGAAGTGCCTTATATAGATAATCTTGTATGTCTTAATGAATTTTAAATACTGAGAAAAAAATAAAGAAAAGGGGGAGCTCAGGCGAAAATAAAAAAGAGTGGATTGATATCAAGTAAGTTTATTTCAATGTATGCTTTTTCTGTCTGACTGTGGAATATAACTCTACAGGATGTATTTAGGCTAATTGACTGGAATGTTAGGAACAGACATGGGTCATAAAGGCTGACCCCAGGCTAACTGAGTTCAGGGCTCATTTCCTGTATTAGCCCTCCCTTAAATGAATTAAGATGTCATGTGGAGAGAGGTCAAGATGTCATGTGGAGAGAGGTCAAGATGTCATGGGGAGAGAGGTCAAGATGTCATGTGAACCAAAGATATGTCGATGTCTCACCATATAGGAAGGCAGTTAAATGTAAACCAGATGTTGTTTGTTGAAAGGTATATAAAGGCAGTGCTTTTTATGTACGAGGTTCAGTCTCTGCTTGGCAGCCACTGATCCCAGATCTGAAATAAACCTGAGTGTGATCCAACCTATCGGCTTTGCAACAATTCTTGATTCTCTGCCCGACAACAGCTTTCTTTGAGGTAAAGTGTAAATTGACTTTAAGGTTTTTAAGTTTTACAAAGTGATTTGTTTTGGGAATATTTTTCATCTAATGTTATGTTTAACCCTAGTGAGTTACGCCGCCTGTGAGGGAGGGGCTGTGGTGTTCTTTTCCCAGCGTTAGGTCAGCTACTGATGGTATGAAATGTTTCTGCTTGATTTAGTCAGCCCTCGGCTGGGTTTTTCGGCACCACGAGTAGAACTCACAAAGCTAAGGTTAATTTTACTTATGTTTTGTAACCTCATTGGCTTTTGGTTGATTTTGGTTGATCAATTGTGTTTGATCAAAAGAAGGGAATTGTAATGGGAAAATGATATTTTCCTCTTTCACATGCTCTGTGCTGTCCTTGACCGCAGCAGAATGATATGTGCACCACCTGTGCTACTGTTTTCAAACTGATACAATTGTCTTATACAGAGACAAATGCTGATTCACGTTAGACGGCTCACTCTCTCAGAGCCAGTGTTTCATTTTTCTTATCTGCTGTGATTTCAGTATAAATTCTAATCCTGCCTAGTTAACATTGGGACTGTTCATGCAACCCTGTACACAGACAGATTTGTATGCTCATTCCTCCTTTTGCAAAAGATGTCTCTGAATTCTTTTTTCCTTTTTCCTTAAATAAATCACCAAAAGACATATTTGTTTTCTCTCAAACTTATTCCACAATAATATATTTATTTTTTCAACCACATATACATTAAACTGATTGTACAATGTTCAAATGTGGAATATACATTTACATTTATATACATTTAGTCCTTTAGCAGACGTTTTCCTTTAGAAAGCCTATTATATATGTTCATATATACTCATACTTGTGTAGATGTGTCACATTGAGCAGTTCTGGCCTGTGAACAGATTTTATGGAGGTGGCAGAGTGGTTAGCACTCAGGCCTAACAGCAAGAAGGTCCTGGGTTCAATTCCCATCCAGGACAGGGCCTTTCTGTGTGGAGTTTGCATGTTCTCCTGTGTCTGCGTAGGTTTCCTCCGGGTACTCGGTTTCCCCTACCACCAAAAACATGTACAATAAAGGACTACAGATGGAAATAAGCAGTTAAACTATAAACTGGTACAAGCATCTCTGCTCCGGCTTAATGAACATTGTAAGTTGTCTTAAAGAAAATAAACTCATTTTAATGCTGCAGGTTGTGTTCATCTTGAATGCTGTGAACCCTGACCTTGCAGGAGCGACAAGAACTGGTGACGATCACAGCCGGGAGAGAAGAAGAAGCCACAATGAGCAGCAGGATGACTGTATGGACAGTGAGCTGTACAGGAGTCCTGGGGGAAAACTCTGTCCCGTTCTCAGTCCTGAAAATATCAGCACACATCATTTACCATTTAAACTCAGGAGAAGGAAATAAAACCTCTGAGGCACTGATACCTGCCTTGTGTTGAGAGACAAAAATGAGAGAAGTAAAAGAGAAGCCACATCTGGCGGACACAACCTCCTGTCAGGACACCACGTATCCATGACCTGCGAAGGTAAACGGAGAAAGAAATCAAATTAATGACATTCTCTGTAATTAATGTGTCAATGTATTCACAACATTTGACTCAGAAAAACAGATCTGACTCTCTCAATATTTATTGCAATAGGACTTTTCAATTGTTGTTATGTTCCTCCGAGAACCAGTTTCTCCCGGCTCTTTTAGTGTTTGAACTAATATTACTTCAATAAAAACTATAAAACCAATGTAAAGTGTGTATGTTTAATTCCACTCAGAAAAGGTACAAGCCAGCGCTGGGTCACAACACGTAGTTAACAGGAGGTCAGCCCACGTGTTGTGCTGCTGGTCAACTCAATGCTCAAAAGGTCCTAACCTTTGGCCACTCCTCTCACAGGAGGGGACACTTCCTACTTTGAATCAGTAGTTTACCTATGTGTCCAGCCAGGGCTGACCAACTGGTTCTGACTGGTTTAAACAGATGAGGTATGTAGTGGACTAATCTAGGGTGCAGTGTATCATGCAGAGAGTGTAAATAACATAGAAAACAGTTGAAAAAAGGGTTTCTTACAGTTATAAGAATTTTAGTTTTAATGTTTAGAGTTACTGGGGCTTATAGTTGTCTTCAGGTCATGTCAAATTCATGTCATGTCCGTCCTGCTAATTCATGAAGTAGACATAACTAGAGTGAGACATGGCTTGTCACGGGACTTTTGCACCTGGACCATTGTGAACGCCTCTCACCAAGGCCACGGTGTTGTATAAATTCTCATGTTCTGTTTACATCTTTAAGCAAACCTCCGCTGTACCCTTGTTACTGTGTGTGTCTGCTTTGCTTCTCCTTGCAAGGATTAAAACCTGGCCATTGCTTGTTAAATTATAATCTGTCTCCGTGTCTCTCTGGATAAATATAAGGACATAGAAAATTCTTATAACACATCTCCTTTGTCTTTTAACATTAAAAACAGGAAGTGGTCACACCAGTTCTTTAAATGGTGGATCTCATGCATGTACCACAGAGGACCAGTCCTCTTTATACAGTAGGCTTAAGATCACTGTATCGTCAGAGAACTTAATGATGGGATTGTTGCACAGACGGCTCCTGCATTCATTTGTGTAGAGTGAAAAAAGGAAAGGAGAACTCACACATTCCTGTGGGACACCTGTGTTAGAGTATTTGACCGTAGAGAGAACACCATTTACTTTTACTTGCTGTTGTTAAGAAAAATAAAACCATTGAATAATAAAATGATTAACATGCAAATCAGTCAATTTCTGGACCAGTAGCTGTGGTTGTACTGCCGAATAAAAGTCAACACATAAGTGTTTTATACGTGTTTGTAAATGAGCAAGTTGCAGGGGATCTTTAGCATGTCCACAATGATCTTTTCAAAACATTTCATTACAACAGATGTCAAAGCTACTGGCCTTAAGTTGTGAACAGCAGGACAAAATACTTAGGGTACAGGGATGATTACAGATTTCTTCCACAGAGCGGGACAGTGAAGCGCGATAATGATTGTTGATAAAGTTGAGCACCAAGCAGCAGTCAGTTTGGAAGCAGAAGTCCTCAGTAAGATGGCAGGATCTAGGAGCCATCTGGTCTGGCAGATTTTTATTACAGACCTAAACTATGTAAAACTATGTATGTAACCTACAGTATGTAGGGTTAATAGTTGGACAACAAAAGCAACTCCACTGGGGAGGGTCCAAGTTCTCAAAGTCATTGAGCTCATAGCTCTCAGTGTCATTAGAAGTAGAGAGCTGGATCCTGCTGGGATTCTTATTAGCAATGCACTGGATCTATTGACAATTATAACACAGAATATATTGCTTTCATTAGCAATGTTTACCAGGTTTATTACTAGTTTAGAGTCTACTTCAACTTTCTGGGTTAAAGCTGGGTTATTATTATTATTATTATTATTATTATTATAAAATCAACCTAAACTATCTAACTCTGTGGAGTCAGGTGTTTTACTGTAAACCAGAGGAAAGTCCCAGACAGTTGGCGGGTCATGTTTGCTGAAATGAGCTCTGCCTTATCCTAACCAGACTGCTTACACTGCTGTTGTTTCAGAATGAGTTTTGACCAACCAGAGAAGAGCTTTGACCCTTTAGATCGGACCCTGACATTAGTCAATGGAAAGGATGACTTGGATCACTTTTGTAAATAGCATTGTTTTGGCGGCGTGGACATGAACAGAAATGTTATAAAGATGTTTATCAGCTTGTCAGCTCCTGAGGACGGTGACGGCTTCTTAAAAGCACAACTCTCCTGTGGTCACGCAGTTTCTCCTGAACCTCTGACAGAAACATGGCGCCACCAACTGGAGGAGGTATGAGCTTATGTCTATAAACAGAATTAGTTTTGCATTCAGACCCCTGACTCATTGTGTCGCTTCACAAAAAGGACCTAATATGACACGTACTGGTAACACATGTGTAACTTTAAAAGTACTCACATTTTTAGACATCTCTGTGAAGACGGTGCAGCCAACACTGAAATAAAGGCTTCTTTTGTTTTCAAGGGCAAATACAGATTCAGATGCACTGCTCTGCTCAAGTTGAGTTCTGCTTTGTTTGTCCTAAGCTCACTCTGGAGTGGCCCCAGACAGACCTCCATACCAGTGTGGCACAGGAACTAGACACCCCTTCTGCTCTGTAACTGTTATAAATGCAAGAATTAACAAGTAAATAGCACCAATACCACCAGTTATTTTTGTTCTCATCTTTTATGCTCTACCAATGCTATACTTTACTTAAAATGGCACTTTGTTCTTTACTTCTTCCCTCCTCTTTTACCAAACCCCTCACCATTATGGCTACAGCTTGTCTCCACTAATGCACTCAGTAATATTATCAGAATGTATGTATTATCTCAGAGAAGCATATAAATGATGAAAGTTTATTCTGTAAAATGTAACTCAGTGCCTTGATATTTCATGTTTCATTTCTGAACAATCATATGAATGAACTAAATAACAATTACAATGTCTCTGGCAATAAAGGAAGGACATAGCCACAATATCGCTCAGACCGCTGTGTAGACCTGTCACAATCGCCGAAGCAAGTTCCTAGTTTGTGAATCTTGTTCACTGACAAAGGCAATAAACGTTTTTCTGATTCTGATTCTGATCAGGTTTTATTATTGTGTCATGCTTGAAACACAAGCCAGGCCCAAATGTGCTTACAAGACACTCCCAATTAAACCAAAGACCAGATACCAACACTAAATGGAGTGAGTAAAGCAAACAAAAAAAAAGTGTATCACAAAAGTAAAAAGCCAACCTGGTCACAACATAAATTCAAATAAAAATTATTCTAAGACAAGGTAATCAAACATAAAATAGACTATACATATGTCAAATTAAACTATGCTGAAACAAAATAAACTAAAAAGACTATACATAAGTTGATTAAAGCTACGCTAAAACAAAATAAACTATGCACAGTACAAATGTGAATAAATTGTGTATAGTGCAGGTTGTGTAACAGGTATTGCACGTTACAAATATTGCACGGTGAGATTCCACATGATTGTGGAAATACTGCTTGGTGAAAAGAGTTTCTGTGTTAGCAGTGTTCATTGTAGAGTCTGACAGCAGCAGGAAGGAAAGCCCTGCAGAATCTCTCCTTCACACACCGAGGGTGGAGCAGTCTGTCACTGAAGCTGCTCTCCAGAGCTGACAGGGCGTCCTGCAGGCGGTGGGACTTATGGTCCAGCATAGATCACCCACTTACCGGACTGAGTCCAGAGGACAGCCCAGGACAGAGCTGGACTTCCTGATGACCTTGTCCAGCTTCTTCTCTCTCCTCTCTGTGATGCTGAGAGGGAGAGAGAAGACAGTAAAACTATTAAACACATGCATATATTTGTTAAACAGATGTACATTAAAACTGAATAATGTGGTGTCTACCTTTTGTGTGCTCAGGAATCCTCTCCAAGAAGCCTGAAAAGAAAAAAACATACTTTAGTCTCAGGAGAATAGATCTGGAGATTTGAACAAAACAATCCAATATACATATCTTTTCTTTGTTTTCTTCTTTCTTATCCTCTTTCCTTTGCTTTTCATCTCTTTTAGGCCTCTTCCTGCGAGAAATCAGTTTATTTAACTTGAATTAGACTCTTTACTCTTGTCTGTCCATGAAAGTCAGATTACTTTTACTTCTGTTACTTTTTCATCTTACATTGTACTTTCTTTCCTCTCCTTTACTTTTGCCCTTTGTTTACGCTCCTCTTATTTTGCACAAGCTCCTTGTCTATAGTTTACTGCTGGGTCTCTTTAGACTGTCACCTTTTGGAGAAGCAGAAGAAAAACAGCAAGTGAAAGTGTAAAACATGTTAATCAACCCCAGGTACTGAATACTCACCTTTTATAGTTTCATTTGTTTAAGGAGAACATATCATTTGTATTTTTCACACAACACAGCAAAAACATGGAACAAGTCCAACTGGAAGAGCTAATGAACCTATTTAAACATGTCACACCACACTAAACCCTCTGACACACAACACACTATATACAATATTTACAAATGTTATACTTATCCTGAAATGACCCTGAGTCCTGCCCCTAAGTCCCAGCACAATTTCACTCAGAAGAAACACTGAAAGTGGTCAGTTCTTAAAAAGAGTATAAGTGCTTCTCCTTTGAATTGGCCTTTGTGGTTTATCCGACCTTTTCCAGTGTTTCCACTCGAGCGCCCGGTCCCTCATGTAATCTTCCATCTCCTTCACCCAGTCCGGCTTGGGCCCAGGAAACAAGGGGACCGGCTCCTGGGGTCTGGGAGGTGTGGCAGGGGAGGGAGGTGCCCTGGAGGGAGCAGAGGAGACAAGAGGGTTAGTGCAGGGAGCACAGGGAGGAGGCACCAGGGGCTCACGAGGAGCAGCTGGGGCCTTCCGAGCCTCAGAAGGAGAAACAGAAACATCCAGAGCAAAGGAGTCTGGGAGCAGAGAGAAGCTCAGCTGAGGGACCTGAGCAGGAGGAGGAGAGATAGCAAGAGAGCGAGCGCAGCGAGAGAAGGAGCCAGAGCTAAGCTTACGGACCTTAGCAGGACGAGAGAGAGCAAGGGAGTGAGAGGGAGGAGAGGAGGAGCAGGAGGATGAGGAGGATGAGGAGGTAGAACTAAGGTATCTAGCACGAGACTTAAAGACGCCAGAGGAGCTAGAGGAGCGAGGGGAACGAGAGGAGCGAGAGTTAGAGTCAGAGAAAGAGCAAGAGCTTGAAAAGAGTGTCTCCTGAGGAGAGACAGACACAAAGGCAGAGTTCAAGGGGCCTGTGGAGGAGGCAGGTGCAGAGGGAACAGGGGGTGTGTGGGGTGTAGTGAGTGTGGGCAGCCTGTGCAGGAGGAGCACGTCAGGACACCCAGGCCTCGTCCCAGGAGAAGCGCTGGGCCATCAGTGAACAGAGATCTGTGGAGAGAAATACATCTGTTAAAATCCTCACATCATGTGATGCCATTGTGTGATTAGGGTGACCACCTGCTACTAAGCCCAAGGGCGGGACAAGGGGTATGTTTCTGAGGGACAATGTGGGACACTGCCTGGCGGTGCCCCCACCCCACGGGCAGACTCACTGATTGTGGTTTACCCATTTCTAGCACATAGCACCTTACATGGTCTCTTAATAATGCCCTATTACCCTAAACATGTATAATACCTGATGTATGCTCATGAATAGGCCAACCAATGTGTATTCTTAACATAATATTTTGAACATTCAATGAATTGACAGATGCACTTCCACTTACAATTTACTTTTGTTTTTCATTACAATATATTCACTTTAAATCAATTATAATATAAAATTATAGGATTAACAGGACTTGTAGTTGCTCAACCCCACAGGAACAGTTTTTAAAAAAAGTCTTAACTCACAACTCCAGAGGCTTACGGAACGAGAAGGAAGGATGGTGAACTTGCAAGGCAGGCACAGGGAAAAAACATTGGGGACACTGTAGTGAATATGGTCTTATTAATTAATAATTAATATGAATATAAATTATGAAAAATAATAATTAATATTTTTCTTATCAAAATATTAATTTCTTTCGCACCACTCTAGTTTTGAACAGATCCAGAGAAACTGTTTAGTCTAGTCTCATTAATCTAAAGGAAGTAAATTCTCACTTTCGTTTTGAAAATTAATGAATTAAACATTGAAACAGCAAATGTCTTTATGGGGTTTTATTAAAGATTATAAAAAATTAAACGGTGAATAATGACAGGGAAATGACACAAAGGGATAATTATTGACACATGAATGGGTAAATCAAAGAACGATAAAACACTTTACGTTCAGAGGATTTTGTGAAACAAAAGAAAGTAGGCCTATTGATTATTGACTCTATTATTAGATGAGGGGCTGTTACGGAGCGTTTAGAGGGGTTCGATGACGGTTTCTGAGGCCAAGGCTGTTATGTTTAGACAGTTAGACGCCAAACTTGTGTAACATTTAGACTCACCCTGGGGGTCGTGACTGGTATCAGATCTTAGCGACGAGAGGTCTAGAGGTTGTCCGGAACCCTGTCGAACCGATGACGTTTGTCGCCTCCAGGATGGCCTGCTGTTTCCACTCTCCAGAGGGGCTGCCGTGGGCCCGGAGATTCAAAAGCGTCGTTACTGTCACAACTAGCCAAGCCTTTTAGCATCAGCGTCGTACACCGAGTAAAATTGAGTCTTTCAAAGTTATTGCGAAGTCCACTGGAGAAGGTTTAGCGGCTGTGTTGCTGGCTTAAACTTGCTCGAGAAAGTTAGATTTTAGTCAAGCTAACTCTTTAGCAGACAGGAAATCTTCAAAAATAAAAGCGAGGCAACTTCCTTTTGTTGGCAGGCTGGCAGGAAGTAAGCTACTTTGAGCAGCTGTGTGAAGGAAACTTTATCACGGCAAGCTAAACTTGCAGGCTTTAAAGTACAAAGAAAATTTACTGCTACACGAGGTCCGGAGCTTGTGAGAGTTTCGAGGGCCTACGGCCCTGAACGGACAAGAGGTCCAGTGCAAGTGAAGAGGAGACGAAGAGTAGAGAGTAGAGCGTAGAGGGTGTGTTTTTGGCTGTGCGCCAGTTTTAACACCTCTGGACGGGGTGTGTCTTACGGAGAAATGCATTGCTTTGGGGGGTGGTTTAACTAAAGTTTAAATGTTTAAACTAAGTCTTAAACATTCCTTTTGTTTCACCCTATTTTCCTTGGTTTTCGTAAAACACACAAAAACATTTGTACTTGCAGGATTATGCAAAGAAACATTTGTCAGACTTATTATAAAAACATATTCATTACATTTTATTAACATAAAACGTAGACCTGTAGAAATTGGATAAGGAATTAGTTGACTTGTAAAACTCTGTGTCCTGGAAACGAACAGTATAATTGTTAGTACATTCACAATCTTTCTAAGTAATAAAATAACAAAATGTCCTTTAATGAAATAACACCAAATGTCCTTCTTGAATGCAGAGTCATTTGTCCAGTTAAACCAAAAGGGGGTAGTGTTTGACCATGCCCGAATGACTATGATCAAAGACATTTTCAACTGTCAATCAGGATTAGAATAAAGTGTTCTCGAAAGCTGGATGAACACCTTATCTTCAGAATTTATGACTTTCTGACAGTGGCGTCTATAGCGTCTGGATCTCTCCATGAGTCTTTGACCTGGTTGGTCTTTGGTGCTGGTTGGACCTAGGTCCCAGCTTTTATGAAAACAAACAAAATCGTTAATTATAAGTCCTGAAGACTGGTTCAGTCTTATCCAAGCAAGAAACATCTGTGAATAGTTAAAAAGGACACGTTGGTGTCCTTTTATCTGAAAGAAAACGGGTTAGTATGTCTTCTTCTCAAGATTTACGCCCACGGCCTGTCTCTGGAGGCCGATGGTGAAACAGTTGTTAATCTTGAAGACCCTTAGTGAAACAGTTTGGAGGTCTGTAAGTGATTAAACAAATGTTATAATCCGTGTGGCGTTCTGGAGGCTGATCTGCTACAGACACCTTTAGGACTAAAACCTTTTCACCAGCATCTGAATCAAATAAGGAAGAAAGATAAGAGACCGATTTAAAGCAACATTCATTTTTATTAAAGGCTTCCAAATGTTTTTCAGTATAGACAGAGGAGTGCAAACCCATCACCATCACAAGGTGACAACAATGCAAAAAGGTGCCAAGATACAATCCGATGCAAAACAATGACATATTTTGACCTAAAAGGCTACCGTTTTCTAAAAGTGACACATCTGCCCCCCTGTAGACAGTCCACCAATGTTCAAAATCAATCAAACTTCATTTTAGACAAATGGGGTTTTACATAACTAGGTTTCTTACCTTCAGTTTTCTTCTTGAACCTCTATTCCGTGCTTCTGACTCCATTTTTCAAATTGCAAAGCGCGCATCTAAAAGTTCACTGCCAGCGTGTCTGGTATGCACGTGCGTGCGCTGTCATGGCTACAACGAAAGAGTTGGGGTGGGTGTGGAAACAGCGTGCTGAACTGTCGAGTAATGTTCATGTGGCTGCCTGGGGATGGCCAACCTTTTATGCGCCACGGACCAGTTCAATGTCAGACAATATTTTCACGGACCGGCCTTTAAAGTGTGGCGGATAAATACACAAAATAAAATCAGACAAGCTATAAGAACTGTAATATTTTCTAAATATACTAATACACGTGCAGTTTATTAAGCAGTTTTGAAGGCTTCATTGCCTCATTAGAGCCGGCCGCGCATATTCTGCAGAATCACCTGTCTATAAATTTATATTTTAAGTAGGACTCTTGGTATTGTCTGTTAAATGTCACTTACTTTCTCTTGGAATTAGTATGCTCTTCTTCTGTCTCCTCACCTGGTCTTTTCTCCTTTTGAGAAGAAACTTTACAAAGACGTTAGTTTTTTCTCATTTTGCAAACGTTAGCTTTGGGGTTTCATTTTAGTGGCTACGTATCACGTGACCGGACAAGCATCAAGAGTGAGTCATAGACGAATGTAATAGAGGGAATCCGGTCATTTTTCAAAATAAAACATTGTTCAGGCTCAGATAATATATAAAAGGAAATAATGTAAGTTGTTTATTTATTCTCTGCGCCCGGTACCAAATCACCCACGGACCGGTCCAGGGGTTAGGGACCGCTGGTATAGACTTTTTGGAGCAAGACCTGATTATGCGTGACACGGTCTCAAATTGCGGACGCGTAAATTCGCTTCAAACGCTGTGCACGCACGCCACGCTACGGACGGGTGGTCACCTATGTGTGATTCATCAAAATAAAGCAAAGACATGAGGCTCTGAGGTCTTTTTAAATCCATGTCTGAACATGGAACTGTTACTGATTCAAGTCCACCATGTACTTTCTGTCTAGTGCCATTTTCTATCGTTTCATGGACACTAGCACAATGTACCAATACAGAGAGTACTTTTAAAGCAGCACTGTTTAATCTTAAACCATCTTTTACTCATAAAGCCTCAGAGTGATTTTGACCAATCTCAGATCAAACCAGGAGAATATGTCCACGTTCAAAGACATTATTATTCACTAAACTACTAAAATTATAGCAGAGGACTTTAATGTGCAGAAAGGTTACAGTGTTGTTATAAAGTGGTTATGAGTTATTTATGAATAATCATTTGTCCTCATTACAATCTGGATATATTTACTTTATGAATAGAGCTTATTTTTTCATAATAGCTACAAAACTAACACAAAAACATAACTGTACATTTTCATTAACAAATATGTTCAACAAACTCTGCTTCTACATGTTCCTGGTTTACACAGGATTCTCCTGAATTACTTTTTGAAACCTATTGTATTATATTTGGAAATGAATCAACATAAAACAAATGTATTTTCTATAATTAGGTACTAGGTTAAATACAAAATGTATAATATAGAAATTAATCAAAATACGTTGCAGACAGCTCTCAATTTAAATGTTAGCCTCCTGTGCGTTTTGTTGCTTTCATTAATATGTCTGTGTAAATGGACTTTTACATTATGTCTGATAAGCTCTAAGAACAAACAAAGTCACAAAAATACACATTCTGAGTTAAAATTTACCGTGAAACATCATTTAAACATCGACAAAAGACCATTTTGCTCAAATATATTGGTTCATATAGTTGCTGTGCAGATTTAATGGGAAAGCCCATAGGAAAGAACATGAACATGGAAATCTTAAAATCTCACGTTTTCTCTCAAAAAGGTCTCGTAGACCTGGTCAGTGGGTGGTCAGTAGAAGTCTTAGTAGGAAATGTCCGCAGTTAAAATCCCCTTTTTGAAGAAATCGTCGAATCAAACTCAAGATTTGCACTTTTTCTCACAGCCAGAAGTTTGCAAGTTTTGCTAGGAGATGCTCTTTTTTTTTTTTTTTTTTTATTCAACAATTGCACATTTTACATGAACATTCATCTCCTTTATAAAAATAATACATTGTGCAGTTTCCAACATTGCAAGTTTTTTTTTTATAACATAAACAAAACCATAAAGAAAGACTCACATCATCACATTTTGCCAGGGAAGTATAAATTTACAAAAATATATCAAATTGTTTACACACCTTCACTGTTTTTATTGCCTTTTGATTAAGAGAATACTTGATTGTTTTGATATATTGCTTGACCTCAATGTTAAAAGCAACAAAAGATGTTTTGGAACGTGCAAACTTACATTTATGAATGTAAAATTTTGCCAAGAGAATAATGAGATTAATAATGAAAGTTTCATTAGGACTAGTCTTAGTTCTGTTGAGGTCATACAGGCCAAAAAGAACATCCTTCCAAAACAACTTGAAATCTTTCTCAATTTTTTCTGCAATAAAATTACAAATGTCAGACCAGAAACGCTGGACAAAAGGGCAGTGCCAAAACAAGTGGGTAACTGTTTCAATACTCATAGAGCAGAAAGTGCACATTACATCAATGTCTTTTTTAAATTTCTTTACAATATGATCATTGGACGGGTAAAACTTATGAATTATTTTAAATGATATTTCTTTAATTTTGTTGGTCAGCAAATATCGGTTGGGTAAGAGCCAGACTATCTTCCAGTCAATGTTTTGCACGAATTTATTCCAGTATGGAACCACATATGGGACTGTGATAATATCTTTTTTAAACAGGGATCTAATTAGTTTATTGTTCTTACCATTGTTACAAGAAAAACAAATCTTACCAACTGAAGTGTCAGTCAGCGATAACAAAGATAGTTGTTGTGTGTCCAATCTTGGTTGAGCTTTATATAACATGCAGACACCAGAGGAAATTGCTCCAAAGACTTTAGCATAATCTCCAGGAGACACGGGAATTTTGTATTCTTCTAGAAACTCATTATAAGAAAAAAGACAACCATCCTTGTTAAATAATTGGTCAACAAAAATAATGTTATTATTAAACCAGTAATCAATAAATAGTGATTTGTGTTTAAATAGTAAGTCTTTGTTGTTCCATATGTAATATTTGTTTGGTGAAAAGTTGTGTTTGAAAATAAGAGACCATGAAAGGAAGGCCTGGCGGTGAAAGGACGCCATTTTTATCGGGACTTTATCAATATTAAAATTACAGGTTAAGAAATAGCTCAACCCACCCAGTTTTGATAGAATATGATATGGTATGGCATTCCAAATAGAATTAGGATTTTTAAAGAAATGTTTTAACCAATTTATTTTAAAAGTATTATTGAGAGTACAGAAATCAATAAAGTTTAATCCACCCTTTTCATAGTCATTTATTAGAACAGACTTTTTCACATGATGAGTTCTATTTTTCCATAAGAAATTAAAAAGTAGCTTGTCAATCTCAGTAATATGTTTTTTGTCCACATGCAGAGATAGCGCTGGATATGTTAACCGTGATAAGCCTTCTGTCTTAGACAATAGGGTTCTGCCTCTGAGGAGAGATCCCGCAACAGCCACTGGTTCAGCTTTTTTTTGGTTCTTTGAATAATAGGGTCGAAATTCAATAAAGTCCTTTTTTGATGGTCCTTGGTAATTGTGATACCTAAGTGAACAAGTTCACTCTTGACTGGGATACTACAAATGGAAGATTTCATGCAGTCCTTAATAGACATGATTTCACACTTATTGATATTCAGCCTTAAGCCAGAGGCCATGGAAAATTTTCCTATGGTATGTATTGCACCAGAGACTTGATTTTCATCTCTAAGGAAGAGAGTGGTGTCGTCCGCCAGTTGAGATATAATAAGCTCTCTACCACAAATATTGATGCCGTTTATCTCACTTGATTTAATATGATCAGACAAAAGCTGGGCTACCAATAGGAAGAGGTAAGCGGCCGGGCAGCCTTGTCGGATGCCTCTAGAGACATTGAACCTGGGAGACATACCACCTGGTAGTCTAATTGAGCTATTACTATTGTTATAAAGACTTTTAATAGCTGAGGAAAAAAGTTACCAAAACCGAATTTATTAAGGGACTGTAGAATAAACGGATGCTCAACGGTGTCAAATGGTTTGTAGAAATCTACAAACAGCATGAGCCCACCCTCCTCTACCATTTCTGGGTAATCTAAAATATCTAAAATAAGCCTAATGTTATTTGCTAGGAGATGTTCTTAGCAACCGGCACCTGTACGTGGTTACGCCAGCACGTGCACCGCTGTAGTATGCTAACCCTGGTGATGGATATTCATATTTAAAAAGTGAACTTGGTTATAATGACACAGGCAGTATGTAAAGTGTTGAAGTAGCAGATATATACCGTTAATACTTGACAGTTACAGTCGAGGAAAGAAGTGGAAGAAAGCTTTATAATCACATCCTGCAACTCAAACGTGGCACCGCTATTTTAGCTGTGAAAGTGCTGCCACCATGTGGTTCCAGGGGACATGGCTATCTTTTGTTACCTGTTGCCCACTTTAAAGAAAACTCATTAATGGATGCTACAACAACAGGAAAACAATACATATTTAAAACGAATTTAATATAACATAAATAAATAATAATAATTACACACAGATAATGTGCCATTACAAATGATGAAAACCGGTCCTGTTATCAAGTTTGAAAAGGTCACTCCCCCATACGGGCCTGTCCCACATGTGGTAAACTGCCGGAGCATAACACATAGGGCTGTAAACACATGTGACAGATGTAAGGTTATGTTCTGTTTTGTGTGCTTGAACATCGATCCAAACTGTACAAATTATTACGAGCCACGCTCCAGTGGTATGGCTCTCCATCAGACCTTGATACCAGTGTGGGCAATGAGCAGTGAACTCCAGATAGATTTAAACATGTGGGAAAGGTGGTGAATGTTTGATATCTGAGACAAAACATACATCATTATGTGTAAATAAATCTGAGGAGTTGTCTCTTTAAAATATCAGTACAATAAAGGACTACAGATGGAAATTAGCAGTTAAACTATAAACTGGTACAAGCATCTCTGCTCCGGCTTAAAGAACATTGTACATTGTCTTAAAGAAAATAAACTCATTTTAATGCTGCAGGTTGTGTTCATCTTGAATGCTGTGAACCCTGACCTTGCAGGAGTGACAAGAACTGGTGACGATCACAGCCGGGAGAGAAGAAGAAGCCACAATGAGCAGCAGGATGACTGTATGGACAGTGAGCTGTGCAGGAGTCCTGGGGGAAAACTCTGTCCCGTTCTCAGTCCTGAAAACTAATTCAATACTGCCTCTTGGTATATGTCAGGCCAAAACCAGTAGCTTAAAATTAAGAAGTGTTTATGTGGGGCACTGAACTCTGAACTAAACCAATGTAAAACATTGAACTATGGAAGCACAACTGTCAAGTGCTACAGTGGTAATTTGAACAGCAAACAGCATTATAAAACATCATACTATGTTCACACTAGACCAAATCCTATGTGGCATGAAGAAATGGAAACAAGCAAGTCCCTCTTGAATGAAGTATAGTCCTTGTAGTGAGATGGAATGCGCAGAATCTCAAAGCAGGTTGAGGCTGTGATGTAGTTTCCAGTTACTACCTCTACAGACAAACTTGTTGGCAAGACCTCCCAGCCTGTCCAGAATTTTACTAGATTTTGCAGTTCAGTTGGCGTTGCTCAAGAGTGAATTAAACAGATTTTAAAATGTTTTATTTCCATAAATATTATGGAATACAAATATTTCTTAGTTTCACCTCCAGTGATGAACTCTTGGAGATAGCCCGATATGCGGAACTTTATGTCTGCTGACCAGTCGTCATCATCATCATCTTCATCTGCTTGTGGCCAAGTGATTCGCTGCAGAAGAATCTGCGCCAACAAAAGGCCACATGAAAAACATCCAGCCGCCAATTGCAGTTATTTCTGCAACCACAATTAATTGGTAACAATAAAATATACATGTATACACATTAAACTACCATAACTACCTACATGGGAAAGAGCTTAATTTCTGAGTTGCTCTAAAGAAGATCCCGACAGTGGATCGCATTACTGCCACAGAATTAGCTACAAGTGTGTGGAGCTGTAGCAGTGAGACTGAGATGGTTGTATACCGAGAGAGTCGCATGTCATCGTAGGATTACGGTTTATATTCAACCAACAGCTGTACCAGATACTGCCGTGACTTCATCAGTAGAACTGTTTTCAGGAACAGACACCTAATGCTTTTAGATCAGTGGTTACTGAACAACTTAGACCATCCCTTGTTTTCAGCTTATGAACAACAAAGAAACCAGTGGACATCTGAGAATCTAATCAGCAGGACGGATCGACTGCTCTACAATCAGTCTAGGACAGAAGAAGAAGTTTGAATCAACTAATTTGAAGATACCAAATAACTGATTTACTCCTTGGGGATTAATAAAATTGAAGTGAATAAGAAACAAGTTGTCTGTAAACAAAGCTATCAAACTTAGATGCAAGGTCACAGTGGCCAGTGAAACCACCTGACAGCACTGGAGAAGGATATAGCATTATCATTCCAGTCCAAACGCCTTTGCTTCAACTTTATCTTCAAGTAAGACCATAAGAAAGCAAAATTACCTCTGGACAGATGTTCTCTGCCCCTCTTTTGGAAAAAGGATAGCTGCTGTGTCTGGTCTTTGAGTAAGCAAAGTCCACAATGGTGCTTTTTTAGTCCTCTGCGCAGTTGCTTAATCTGTCTTACGACTCGTCCAAACACCTAATAACAATAATAAGGAATAAAAGACAAGCATAATAATTGTAGTGGAGAGTTGTGAAATGTATGTAGTTTCGTTTTCAAACCACTTTCGGTTACTTTCGGTTCAGTAAAGGAAGGTCCCATGCATAGGCCAACTCCTGTATCTGCTGCTCTTCCTTTTCTGACAGGTTGGATTCTCCTTCCTATATATATATATATATATATATATATATATATATATATATATATATATATATATATATATATATATATATATATATATATATATATATATATATATATATATATATATATTTAAAAAAATATAGAAAAATCTAACTAAGACATGTCTGTTAAGAGTCTCAGTCAACCAGGCCATCTAGAAGAAAAAAGGGTTAAAGCCAAAGCATCTGGACGTAGGTTTGAAGGTGAACCTTGTCCAGATGCTTTGGATTTAACACTTTTTCCATCTTCAAACTAAGAGATATGGGAGAAACATACAAGCTTGATTGTGTCACGAATGTCGAGGTCCGGACAATCCTCTACACTGCCACAAGGAACAGGTCACTTTCAACAAGAAAGTGCGACGGTTCTCCATCAAAAAGCCGAGTGACACTGCTATTTGCTGTGAAAAAATTATGTTAGAAAGCAATTGGTTTTCTAAATTTGTACGGATGTTTCAATATTTGTGAACTGTAAATTCTTAAATCCTTGATGATTCATTTTTATTAAATGTTTCATAACAGCAATGCATTATAATTTAATTGTATAGCAAACAGCATGGGCATATATGCATAAAATACATACCAAAATGAATGTGAAATCCAAACTTTAATTTTTCCATGCAAGTTGAGAAGAAAAACGTGTAACCCCAAGTCCAATAGCAGTATCCCCTGTACAACAAAATTTTAATAGTAGGCTTAATTATTATTTGACAACTATAACTTTTATTTGGTTTTACCTTCAAGTCTGCAAATCAAGGGGCGTGCCCATTCCACATTGGTTTGCTTATAAAAGATATAAGGGCCATGTCCTGTTCTGCAGGACTTTTCCTGATGTCCATGCATAGAGTTAACGGACTCTTCATTGCATGGATTTGGAGATAATACTCCGCACACTGAGATATGGCCTTACTTAAGTCACTAACAGATGACCAATCTAATAAGAAACAGTAAAAAGCAGATATAAGGGGTTCAATACATAAATCTAATATGCATGATTAAGAAATTGAATGACTCTCTCTTAACAATGCTTTGATGGCTGTTAGGGCTGCACGATTTAGGAGAATGTCATATTGCGATTATTGAGGTCAATATTGCGATTGCGATATGCGATTGCGATATAAACAAATGGTATCAAGAATGAACTTGCTTGGTTCTCAAAAAAATGCACACACAGATTACTGATAATGCTGAAATTTGTATTTCTCAACTCAAACAAGCAACAACAACAAACAAATGCAAAACGTTTTCAAATTAAAATATTTTACAAAATAACATCTTTGCATTACTTCAAACAATCTTGTTATTGTCTCAATACTACAGCTAAATAAAATAAATAGAACAAAGTTATTTCTATGTTTATGAAAATAAGATATTTTGAACATTCTGTCTAAACAGGGATATTTTACCTGGACGTAACATTTTGTATAAACTTTCAAAAAGGAATTTGGATATGAATGTGTGGTTCAAACCGCTAAAACCTTTGTTGGTTATTTACAAAAACAAAAACAAAGCAACAAACAAATCCCTTTTTCTAAAAAGCTCTACTTATCACTTGAGAGGTTCTTTGCCAAAAACAAGCATATCCACCTTGTCTGGTTTCAGACAGGAGCGATGATTTGATACAACATTACCACTAGTGCTAAAAGCTCTCTCTGATGCAGAGCTTGTTGCTTGTATGCACAGATATTTCTGTGCTAGTTTGCATAGCCTAGGGAAGTTTATTTTGTGTAACTTCCACCATTTCAATGGGTCTTCTCCATGGTCTACACTTGGCATGTAAATGTAAGCGTTGAGTTCAGCAGCCACTGCTTCTCTAAATTGTACCATGGGATCAAATGTGGTTGATGCTGTTGGTGTTGTTGTGCGTGTGTTTCCTTGAAGAAAGTGGCCAGGGTTTTCTTCTTGGCTTTAGCAGCAGGTGGATTTTCTGCATCAAGGCTATCCTTGTCCATCACTGCATTGCTTGTTTGGGATACAGGCTGCTGCTGATGAATTTCCTGAAACAAATAAAAAATGCACATGTTTTAGAAATCTGTTACATAGAATTGTAGCCAGTTAAGTAAACATTGTGTTTTCACTCACTATCAACTCAGAGATGACTCGTTCCTTTAAGGTCTGGGTCTCTTCTGCAGAGATGTATTGTGTTCGGAACCTTGGATCTAGGAATGTGGACATGTTTAGCAGGTCCTGCGTGACTTCATATTTCTCGTTGAGGTAGTTCAAAATTTTTGATTTTAATGATTTAGTCAGGCCAGTGTCCTCTTCCTCTTCAGCCAGCACTGAGGTATTCAAAATATGCAGAGCAGGCTTCACATAAGATATGCTCACATAGCGTTCACCTGACAGGGCATCCGTGAAGTCCTGGAGTGGGCTGAGTGCTTTGTTGACAGATTCCAGGACCTCCAGGTCCTGCCATGAGGGCAGTAGGTGTCGCACTTTGCGATCTGCAGAGAGAACCTTGGACAAAGCATTTTGCTGCTCCAGGACTCTTGCGATCATTTTCTGAGTAGAACCCCATCGTGTTGAGCAGTCTGTCACCATGGCATGCTCTGGGAGGTTAAGCTCTCTTTGTGCTTCCTCAAAGCAACTCTCTTCTTCCAGCTATGGGAGAAGTGGCCCACAATCTTCCTGCATATCCCAGTAGCCCGGTTAATGCATTGTGCATTATCTTTCAGGGCATTTCCTGTGAGTGATAAGACAAAACATTTACTAACTGTAGTGACTAAAACACATTCATATTTTAATACACTCTGATTAAATGCCAAGTTACAACCTAATAGCATAAAAACAGTAATACAAAAATTACAACAAACACTTTAATATTCATGTCACCACTCTAAGCTATAAATGTTAGAGCAGTAGTAGGCAAATAGCTGTGGCAGATGTGTAATTTATACACTATACATACGCAGCCTAAATAAAATAGGTCACTGTTATTATGATTTGTTGCACACATAACACTGTATTTAAAATTGTTATTCTTAAATTAACAACTACCCCAAAACCCAGAATAATAGTATAATATTTTATACTATTGTACTCTTAAGAGTACAATAGTATAAAATAATTGCTATAGCCTAATAACAAAAGATGAAATCAATTTAGGGTTCAGTTGTTCTGCTTGACCACAGGTCCGTAGTTGTTGAAAAGAACGTCAATGTAGACATTTCCATTTGAACCTCGCCACGGCATTTGTTGTAAAGCTCAGGGATTGCAACTTGAGAGAAATAGTTCCGCGAGGGCAGCTGGTACCTCTTGTCCAGTGTGCGGATCATTTTCTGAAACCCCCCCCTGCTAACGGTGTATATGGGCAACATGTCTCCTGCCAAGCAGTGCGTTATAGAGTTGGTGATTTCTCTATATCTCAGTGAAGACCTTTCATATGGCGCAACACTCTCAAACAAACCTGTAATTGTGGTTTGTTTTTTTTTTGTCTTACAGATTGTTCTTTTGTTCAGTTGTTTCTTTACTAATCTGGGCTTTTACCTTCATGCATTCATCATATTTTTCTCTGTGCTGTTTCAGGTGTTGATATAAGTTTGTCGTGTTGCCACGTGATGTAGCAACTTTATTTTTACAAATTCTGCACAGTACCTCTCTCTGCTCAGTGTCGGATATCTTATAGCCAAAATATCGCCATATAACAGAGGTAGCATTTTTCTGGCCACCAGTTCAGTGCCCGTCTGCTCAGCATCCATCTTCACCCGTTACGCGCTGCACACGGAAAAGTCACGACGTGACCATACGCGCAAACACGTGCCACTGCCTAAACTGAAACTCACCGATCTTTTTTATTAGCGGATAGCGGTATAGTGTATGAAATAGGCAAACAGCTTTCAGAGAGTATGGGTTGTCAATGTAATGTCCACTCATGCCTTTATTTATTATTTATTTTTAATAAAATCGCAGCATTTTGCATCATATAATCGCACAGGCTTGATATCGCGATTGCGATTGCGATATGATTAATCGTGCAGCACTAATGGCTGTTCTATAATTAAAAAGACACTTTGAATAGCACATACCCATGGAAGTAGTCGCTGAAGTTATGGATGGTCCAGGAACCACTGCTTGTTCCTTTTCGCTGGGATAAACTGCAAGTGTCACTTGACTAAAATAAAAAAAAAAATAAAAAAATAATTATACACATATGTAACAAATGCAAGAATGACAACAGGCTCGGTTTATTTAATGTCAAAACACTGTGAAGAGACAATAGAAACAACACTGATAAAATTATTCTTTTGTATAAAAGGGTCATTCAGTCTAGAAATTGAATCTAACCAATAAAACCTCTTTAAAAATTAGAAAATAAAAAGATACCTTTCACCACATGTAGATGCGTGCTGCTCTATCCGATCAGATTTAAACATTTTCAGAAAAACAGGACAGGACTGAGCTGTTGGAAAATAGAAAGATGTTTTAGTAAAACATAATTATGTGAAAGGACATAAATATGAACTAGGTTCCTAAGTTTTAAATTATGGTGTAGTAAGAAGTGTAGGTTGTCGTAAGGACAGACAAATCATACATTGTTCCTCAACCAGATGAGCTGTGTCTTCCTTAGGCCCGTCACTGTCGACTTCAATGATCAAACAGGAGTCAATATAATACTCTAGAAGCTGCAGAGGTACAGCAACACCACACTTGTGACATGTGGCTTTTGCCATACCGCTGAAGGCTCCATCAGTTAGTTGTAGTGGACTTCTATCAAGATCTTCTTGGACAGGGACTATGAACAGTTTTTACCCTTGAGCAACAGACTTCAAGAGTCTGCCTGTATAACCAGCATCGTCAGGTGACACAAGGGACAGTTTACGGCTTCCCCATCCACCTGTCAAAATTAAAAAATTATTTAAAAATTGCAGCCAAACATAGATTGCATAGTATAGTTTTTATAGACATTACTGCAATTATATTAAATAAACTAACCTTTGCTTCTTGTTAAAAAAAAAAAAAAAAATCTCTGCTTACAAGCTGCTTTATAAAGTAGCCATCCACCTGTTACTGTTTGCAGTTTTGGAAATAGAACTTTGAAGGCGTCACATAACTGTAGGTGAAAAAGTACAAAAAAAATTGACATTTCATCTCAAAACAAACCTATTTAATATGCATTGCACACACAATTAATATATATATATATATATATATATATATATATAGAAGTGCCTCTTCGTACCAGGGACTAACACCTTTCAGAGGATCAAAGAATTTACAACTCTGAACTTTTAAAGACTCTTCCCTTTTTGTTTATTCAGACTGAGGAGAAGACAAGAAGACGTAATTAACAACTCCGTGCTAATCTGGACCAGATGCTCAATGTTGTTTTAAGAAAGTTCATGGAGAAGTGAAATGTGATTAACAACTTTATTTTCCCCATTTCAAAGGACATGTAGCCGCTATCTCTTGGCAAACCAGACTTTGTGGTGCCTTTCTGACACCTTAAACCTTTGATATACAACTACGATGATACCGTCTCGATAATTGCCCACGGACTGTGTCTCTTTTTTTCAGAATTCTAAAATTGATCGAACAGTGCACTCTGCTGGACAAGCAGAGAAACAACGCTGCATTGAAACTACAGTCGAAGTATTCTGCAATATATAAAAGTGTTTAAAAGATTGTTCGTAAAATGTTAACTTCACGTTTTCCTTTACAGGCTCCAGAGTGATAACGATATAAAAGAATTCTTTCTTCTTCATCCTTACAGCTGGCTGTGTAATAAAATGAATTATTCTGTTTTCAGGTCAAGCAACGAATAATGTAAATGTGTTTAGTCTTTTAAGATTGGTAAAGACATTTCCCGTGCATTTATGATACAATGCAGAAGCAATACGGTTTTAAAATGTGTTTAAGTTTGTTTATTTGATGAAGCAAGAAAGTTTAGTCTCAAGCCCAAAAACCTTAGTAAACACCCCTTTTTACCACGTTTGTGTAAACACGCCCTTGTTGCGTCTCTTACAAAAGATTCGGCAGAGCGGAAATCGCGCTCTCTTAATTTCTCTCTCAAGCTCTCTTAAGCTCTTAAGCTCTCTCTCAACTTTCACACGCAATGCTTTGCACACTGTTGTTCGCGTAATCTTGTCTACTTTTACTAAGTTTTTGCATTTATCGCCAGAACTTTTACGCTTAAATCCACGTAACACAGTCTGTGTTAAAGTGACTTTATTTTTGAAGATCCAACACATTTGATTTTTGTTTGAAAAACTTCTTATCCACAGAATTACATCACATCCTCGCGGAAGAAACTTTTTGGAGTTTTGAAAGGTTTTTGATGCTACGAAAGAAAGTCTTTGTTAAATCCAAAAAGACATCTTTTCGTCTTGCAGCGGATTTCAGTTTTAAAGACTCTCTTATTGGCTGCTGGTAAAGTCTACTTTACCTCACGGACAATACAGGACGCCTTTTGGTCTGCTAAAGGTATTATCCTTAGCAACCCGTGTACCGCGACACCTCTCACGGCCGGAAGTCAGCCGCGACCCGGGAATCTCAAAGCCTCCCTTTGGGACCCGCACTGCTGGTACTGACCCACCAGATCAGAGTGAGTTGAACACTGGACACAAGCTTGGCGTTATAAAACCTGTGTGATTAAGTCCAACAGCACGTCTTTTCCCCTTTTACAATCTTCAAATAGCCGTCAATAGTCCCCTTTTTGTTAAGCCATTTAACTGCCCCTTTGCTCCGTAACCACCCGAGTAAATCGCTTAAAACTATGATTAAACTTACCTTGCTCCATCAAAGGTATGACAAGTAAACCATTGTCTCATTGTCAATCAATGTTTTATGTTCAATACCTTCATCATTTGCCCTGATTATTCCCTTGTGTCTTTCCCACTATTATTATTCATATTTTAACCTTGCATAATCTTTAATAAAACCCCATAAAGACATTTTTGTTTCATTGTTTAATATAGAATCGAAAACGAGCAGAACTTTCTTCCTTCAAGATTGAAACTTTTCAAACATAATTAGTTTCCTTAGAACTGTTAAAACTAAGGTGGTGCCCCAAAAGAAATTATTTTGATAAACAAAATATTAATTATTAATTTCATAATTCATATTAATTATTAATTAATAAGAGCATATTCACTACAATAGATATATATATATATATAGTACCTCTTCACATGTGTAGCTGCCAGCAGAGACAGTTGCATAATTTATGTTCCATAAAAGAATAGGTTTAATTTAATATAATACCACGTTTAAATATATCATAATATATTTATATTTATCTGTATTTATTTTATTTTTAAATTATGTGTTCAAGCTGACTTGTTTGTAGATTTGTATAGCGGAACAATTTTTTCTGTGTTATGGTTGGTTCAGACGTGTTTTTGATGTTGCACCAGCTATCGCATGCGGAGCTTACTGCGCTCGCAAAGCTTTTGGTAATGTCATTCATTATTACATTTGTAAGATCAACAAGAGACACGGAAGAGAAGTTGCTGTTTTTATCTGCTTTTCACTCTCTGGAGTTAATGCGCCAATGAGGTATGCATAGTTGATATGTAATTCTCAATGTAAAGTATAACTGTGACGGTTTGTTAACAGTCTTTCTGGCGTTGTGTTGTTTGTTTAATAATGTGCTATTCTCTGTGAGAATATTATTATTTCTGTAACTTATGTGACTTTATGTTTCATTTTAGTTCTCACGGCATGTTGGATGGCATCGAGGATGACATAATCTGACTAATAAATGCCTGTAGAGAAGAACGCCTTGTGTCCGTATCTGTTAACTGGAGAGGGAGTTACAGTGAGAACTCAACCTGCTCGACACGAGGTGGAGACGTGGGGGAGATGATGAACCGCGCCTGCCGTCCGTCAACAGAGCTACAAGCACGTTTACATTAAATGTGAGCGTCAAAAGATAAGACTGTGCATACAAGGTTAAGAGACAAGCAGAACCCGGTAGCATTGCATCGTTAAACCTACAAGAAGTTTAATATTTAAAACAAGTTAAATATTAAGAAGTGGAATAACCTTCAACTGTTAAAGGGGCTCTATAAGTGCTAAAAGTTAAATGTTAATTTGTGATTTGCATGTTCACATTTTGAAGTGATTGCTCAACTCAAGTTATTTACTGTTAATTTATTTTAAGGGTAAATAATTATTTAAAGAGACCATCATAATATTTCCATTTTTTATTAATTTGCTTTCAAGGAGAAGTGTTTATTCTGTTTTAAGTGAAAATAAGTTAATTTGCATTGTGGAAAGTGTTTCTAACAAAGCACACTGTGTAATTTGGTTAAATTTAAAGGTAAAGTTAAGGTACATTATTATAATGTAAACAAAAGCTTACTGGTAACATTAAGCCAGTTTGGTCACTTACTTTATTTAGCTCATTTTAGTTAAGCTACTAAACAAAAAGGTGTTAAAGTGCCAATTCAAATATAAATATCAAAATGTCTGAGCACGAGTATGAGACAAATGAAAAGGGTTCAGATGCTAACAATGGAGCAACAGGTTTACAGCAGCAGTTAAAAGACCTTATTATAGATACGCACCCATCAAAAGAGACTGAGGTAGCGACTCCAACTGCTGTAGAGGAAAGTTTAAGAAGGAGCCAAAGAACCCGAGAGCTCACTGAAAAGGTCAAGAACTGTATGACAGCCAAACTAAAAGGCTTCAACATCGCTTTACTTCCTCTTATGATAAATAGAAAGTTCTTGCAAAAGAGACTAGGAAAGCAATTGGTGGAACATTCTCCACTGAAATCCTGCAAACCTACATAACCAAGATCAGTAATGCTTCAACAAGTGTAAAACAAGCTTATCAAGATTTACGCCAACACACTACTCCGGATAGCAAGACGCGCGCCAGTAGACACGTGTGATGCTGTCTCAGGAAAGCTATTGGAACAGGCAGAGGATTCTCTTGAAGAGAAAATATACCAGTTACTCACAAAGAACAACTGGACTGAGACGGGCTCAGTGCTTACGCACGCAACCTCCAAAAGGTCTAGTATATGTTCACAAAGTTCAAGGTTTGCAAGCACCAGTTCAAAGCAATCAAGCCTGACCTCTTCAAAGAAACTGGAAGCTGCAGCAGAGCTAGCTGCAACTCAAGCCACATTAAAGGTATTAGATGACATGGAACTTAAGGAACAAGAGCTTGGGAACCTCGAAGTTGAGAACAGAAAGAGGCTTGCACTGCAAGAAGAAAATGCTGCAAAAAATGTATTAGAAGAGAAGCGCAGGCAGTTAGAGCGCTTAGAGACAGAGTTAAGAAAATGAATGCTGCAAAAGCATGTCTACAG
>JALDNG010002407.1:0-39483 GCA_024349245.1 Neodontobutis hainanensis | reverse complement strand
AGTCACTTCTCATACTCTGAAGGGGTGTTATAACGAGAATATATTTCAATAAATTTCATAGAGATAATCGCATATAAACGAATTTTTATGTTCCTTAAACCCAACTATTAGAATGGTGATAAGAAAGAAAGGTATTTTTATTGTCAGTTTCTTACTTATTTCTGATCTATTTTATAATCTTTAATTTTAATGAATCAACAATACTACGACAGACATTTTTAACATGAAGGGTTTGCAAAAATTAAATGCTTTTGAAATTTTAAATAATGCTGAATGATAACTCCGTTGGGTCCCCGAGTGAGTAAAATATGAAAAAAATTTCTCGGGAAATATTTAAATTCCATAATTTATTTATTGTTATTTGAAACTTTTAATGTGGTTAGTTTGGTAAACTTACCTGAGAACATAGAGAACAAATAATTTACTAAATCACATCGAATAATGTCAGCGACCGCGTTACGAATTTTATATATTTAAACGAAATTCTGCTTTTAATCGTAAATACACAAAGTAAAACAGTGTTGCTGTTTTTGTAAGTTTACCGAAAATATTAAGAATCTCGAGCAGTGGTATATACTCATTTTAATCATTAAAAACCATTAAAATTTCCAAAAATTATTTTTATATCAACATCCGAAAATGTTTACATATCAGATGTTTAGGATAAGTTGAAAAGGATAATGCGCGTGTGTGTAGTTTGTAATTGTAATGATGTATGAATTTTTTTAGTTAAAATTGTGCTTTTTTGTGTAAAAATCTTAGGACAAAATTAAATTAAATTTGTTGTTGGTAGAAATTTTATCCTACTCGTATTATCACGTCGGTTAATGTTGAAAATAATGGATGGCATGCAGATAAATGAGTGATGCGCCTTATATCTCTTAAGGTTTTTGTGGATAGCCACACTCCGTAACTCGAAATTTAAGACTTTTTCATTTTCACAAACTTAAACGTTTATAAGATCACATTTTTATTCTTATTTATGCTTAAGAATATTTCTCAAGTAAATCATATATTAAAAACCCATTATACGTGTCCTTAACGTATGATTTAGTTTGGAATTCCAGAAAAATTCACCTTGTAATGCTTAGGTGTTTGAATAAAAAAATGTGTTTTGGAAATGAGTAAAAAATTAAAAACCATCATCGACTAGAAAAGATAAATTCTTTTCATAGTAGAATGTTGGTTGAACTTAAATACGAAACTCATTTATCAGTAATTTATAAATGGACGAGAATTCTCCTTCGACTAATCATTTAATTGTGGTCTCAGATAATTTTCAATCGAAATTTTATCACCTGTGGTAATTCAGCTGAAAATTATTTACAGTTAATTTCATTAATGAAAACTCAACGCTGAATTCTTAATGTAATTAGTTAAAAGATGGCTCCTATTTTAAATGAATCATCGTTAACTAAAAATATACGTTTCAAGCCAATAAAAAATGTCCATTTATGGTCCGTTACAAATAGTTGCGCAGAAGTTGTTTAAAACAGTTATTCGAGTCTTATTACTGCTAAATTTTATGAACTGAATGTCGTTATGATAAATAACTCTCCCGCTTTTTTTGAAAATCACCTATCAGAATTTTTAAAATTTATCAATTATAAACCAAAGTATCATTAAAATACAAAATTTGGAACAAAAAAATAACCCCATTCTATATCCAGAACCTTTCAAAGAGCTTTCAATCTTAAGCAGTACGTATAAAAGTTCAGAGTGCAGTGAAGTTGAAAACTCAATAAAGTATGGTTTAATTACATTGATAGATTTCACAATAATAGATATCGTGTTTGTCAGAAATAAAAACGTATGACTCAAAATTAGTTTTTTTATTTTACTTTCTCAGTCAATTTAGATTTTAATTTTTAAATTTAAGTATACTATCTTTTTACAATCTCAACGCTTCACATTGGCATTTCAAAATAGATTCTGTAAGAAAAAACATGGCAAAGATGATCAGATTAAGCATGCTAGGTCTTTTGTGCAACGAGACCAAGATATACAGGTCGCTCGAACTAAAAACGTCTTTATGATATGTTTTTGTTTTAAAAGTTGCACAAAATTAAAGATAAAGGAATAATTCTCAATGTTAAGAACGTAGAAATCCAGGGTTGATAGTAAAACTATAAAAAGCGAAGTTCAACCTGTTCAAAAACCATTTAAATCAAAAAAGGAACATGAAAACAATCACAATTCACACGAAGCGGTGGACCATGAACGAGGATTAAACGAAATTTATTAATATGGAGATTTAAATCATAAAGTAATACACAAGAAAATCAGATAGAACATAGGTATTTTAAATTTTCTCAACAGAAAGAAAAAGTTACCATCAATCCACTTAAGGGATAAATGGGGTATTTAACAAGAAACACGATAATATTTGAAAATAGTATCGAAGTGAGAATAAATCTTATCGTTCATTATTTATCAGATTTTGACAATCAACAGAAAATTCTGTCCGCCCGTCAAACATTTCATCATGTAGGACAAATAAATTGACACACCGCGCAGGTGCGTACATTTTGTATATATGCGAAAAGAGTAAAAACGCGTTTATGTGATTTTTTGACGGTGATAGTTGAATTAAAAATATGTTAATTTTCATACTCACTCATTTGAGGTATACTAATGGATTATTCTATCTAAGACATGTTCAAAATATTATCAAATAAAACCAAAAATTAAAAAAATGTATGATGGAAGATTCTGAGTGAAACATGGAACGTCAATTTCCTTATACAGGATGCGCGCACGCCTGGTTTAATTTTATGTATGCTATCGGTCTCAACGTAATAAAATGAATCAAATACATTTTTGGTCACAATAGTATCAGTTGCAGTGTTTCTAGAAATCCGGCTCATAAATAATGTTAACGCCTTTTTGTCTTTTAAATTATCCAAATAACTCGTTTATCGGTCCGTTAGTTATATTCGATTTTATCTGGAGTATTTTGGAGTGATTTTTTATTTTGACTCAATTAAGGATCCGTTGTTATCTCATTTATGTGTCTCAATCTCTGAATCGGTGAGTTTTCATAAATTTTACAAGTTAAATGATTTTAATACAATTGAGATATGAATGACTTTTGAGGCAATTGGTCATGATTTTTGAACAAAGAAAAACAAGTTCAAATTTTAGAAAATAAAGTATCTGCAAATGATCAGAAACTTAGATACGAGAAATTTCATATTCAAATTCATACCATAATACATTATACATCTGCGTATAAAATAGGATATCCAGTTTGAGTCTTATTTTTAATTTAATATACCAATTATATGAAAACTTGAATATCTCGCTTACTGTTACTAAAAAGGTAGAACAGTTAAATGCTTTTATATTTTTTTACTTAATTCTTCGTCTCTAGGCATTTTTTTTATCTTTGTTGGTTATAGATTTTTTTACTTTTGTAAGTATTTTTTTCAACAGAGGTGTGGGTGTTTTGTTCATCTGTGGGATTTTATTTTCATGGAATACTTTCAGTTTCCCTATTTTAGTTTCTATGAGTATAAACTTATAAATAATATTTAATCGTAATTTTTCGGCATTTTTATTATCATTTGATTTGATTGTGCTCATTATTTTGAAGTGAATTTTGAGTTGTTTAGTATTATAGTTGACCTGAGTGGAATTTTAATCCATATGTTTTTCATTTCTTTTCTTCTCCGTAATTTCATAATTTTAAAGCCAATTCAATTTGAATTCAACTGAAGTTTTACGTTTCTTGCTAAATATGTTAGACATGGTGACTTTGTATGAAACTCGAATCATGGGACTTCGTATTGATTCACTGATTGAATCTATAAAGTATTTTCTCATTTATGAAAGACTTTGAACAACGGGTTCTAAGGATGTTCTTCCATTAAACCATAAAAGCCTAAAATAATGATAATTAAATATGAATATCCTTAAAACGACTTTACTGTTTCATTCTTATTTGTGATGAATTTATTGACACTTAGATTTCGCGAGAACAACGAGACTGTGGTTATTTTGAATAAAAACTTCGTAAGGAAGAACTAATTTAATTTACTTGACAGTATTGGAATTAATCAAGATTAAGGTTTATATGAAAATTAGGCCTCATTACATTTATGAATATGCCAAAAGTTGTCCTCTTTTAGGAAACATTATGTGTTCAAATTTATCTTGTAACCCTAAAAGCGTTTAAAATAGATTATTAAAGTCTACAAAATTTTCAAGTACTGAAAAAGGCTGGATGACTTTATTTATGAGATTCTTCATGGTCATGGAAGATATGAAAATTTTTCGTTTTTTATCCATAACTTCTTTTCATATTCTACTGTTCGTTGTCCACTAATTTAACTTTATTCTGTGACTTCAGTTCTTAAGATGTGTTATTTTGTAACTTCAGGATGTTAGAATAAAGCTTTTATTTGAATTTAACGCGAAGGTTACGATTAGAGAGCTTCGTGATAAATAAAAGATAATGAGACTTGAAGCGATACTTATTCTTTCATCCTGAGTGACAAATAAATTTCAACAAAATGCCTATCGACACTACTTCTTATATCGGGACCAGGGAAAGTCTGAGTGAAAGTACGCGTTTTAGTGTTTTTGCGATGTTAATGGTGTGTGTTGAATACCATCCTCAAAACCTAAAATAACATTGATAAAATTCTTTCAAATTAACAAAACTATCAAAGTGTTAAGCAAAGGCTATGATATAAAGAGGATCACTCGGCAATACTTTATACTTGTATGAATCCAAAATGACAAGAAACGATATTAGACCAGATAAAAATGAAACCTGAAAGATACGGGTTCCATATCGCATTGACAGTTAAGCTGAGACCTATAAAGCACTTCTTTATGCTAAAGATTCACAATTAACGCGCAAGCTCAAAATAGTTTGACCTTGATAACTAAAATATTTTAAATAAAATTGTTATGCTTAGAGGCGTCATTGAGTTTGTCTTTTTTTGATAAGGTATTTTATGAATTTTGAAAGAGCTTCATCGGTCAGTTCTATGTCTAAATCTGCCTCATCTCTCATTTCTTCGATTATTGATATAACTTGTGAAAACGAAAGTAAAGTTTTACTCACCAATTCTTTTATTTTCGCTTTGAATGTTCTAAGTTTAAGACTGTCTGGATCAGCGAGATGATTATGCTTTCCAGTTTCTTTGATTATTTTCGTTTTTTCATGATCAGTCTTCACTTTTACTTTACATCTTCGATAGGAACACGACCAACATATATAATCTTTTGATTCTGGGACATACTTAACATAGAAAGGAAAGCCATTTTTTATCAAACAAGGTTTATCTCGTCTAGTTTTCACGATTTCGAAGTTCTAAATTCAGAATAAATTTATCGCCGTGAAAATTTTTTTACCGTAAATAAACTCCATAAATATTCAAAAAAACTTGGAAAATTTCATCAAAAATAAAGTGTTTAATTCCATTTGACTTATGAATTAGAGATTGAGTAAGCATAAGTCAATACTTTTTCGCACAATCAAAAATTCAAAGCAGTTTGACTAATTAGTCATATTTCTCAAATACAATTTAATGTTAATTTTATTAACTTCTAAATTTCCTCTTTCGTCAACGATAGCCTACATTTTTAATACTTCTTAAACTTTCGTTAAAGATGAAGGAATTTAAAAATCATTCAGAGAATAAAGGATTCTAGATTTTTATTATTTTGAATATTTGTAAAAACAATAGTTTTTAATGTTTGTTTTATTTTAAACCTAGTTGGTTGAAATAAACTTTTTATACAATAAAAACTAAATTGAAAATAATTAAGAATTTCTTATATTTGAAAAATTAAACAGGTTCGTTTCAATAAAATTTTATTAAAATCATTTTCCTTAAATATATCTTCAGATAAATTTCTTGAGTTTATGATGCGACTCTGTTTATACTTAGACGATAAAACTTTAATAGTTATGCGCTTGCGCCTGAAGTGTGAAAATAATGTTGTGTAGAAAAATCACAAATATTTTTTTGAAAATATTTCCTTTATATTCTTCAAAGTTTTGTCAAGCGACATAAAACTAATTCTATCATTATCAATTTGATATCTAAAATAGGTTCATTTTAAGCTTTAAATGCTTAAATAAAACTCATATAATATACTTAAAAACTTAAAGATTCAATCTGGTTCAACAGTAGACTTTACTTTTCGTAACGATTTGTGATTTGATGGATTGAAATTTTTGCTTTTTATGTTGGAACAGTTTTAAATGGCGAATCAAATTTAAATTAAAAATCGCATATTTTGCATTTTTCACGTAAACTAAATAACTAAAATACCCAGGTAAAGTTTTATTGAAGGAAAACTAAGACTTTTCTCTTACAATAAACATCTGGTGATTAAAACAAAAAATAGATTTAATTAATTTTGAAAATAAGAAAAAATGAAGAAATTAAACTTTTGATACAATTTTATTTGTTCGATTGTTTCAAAAATTTCGTTGGTTTTATTGCGCTAGCTTATCTTGTTAATAGAAAAAAATTTGTCATTTAAATTTAAAATTTTGACTAAATACGTTGCATTGGCGTTATATGATGTTACCATTTTTTAATATTTTGAGTTGATTCAATTGTGTAAAGATAAAGTAGTAATTAGATAACATGATAAATTGGTTTGTAATGTTCACTATTTGAATCAATCGTGAAAAAATAGTAAGAATGAGAATTCTTGTTAAATTCTTTAATAAATTAATAAAACAAGATTTTTATAAAATGGCAGGTTTTAAATCTTGTTGATGTGCATAAACAATGATCATTTGATCATATTAAACTGTGAAATTATTAACATATGAGACTGCTTAAAATATTTCTCGATAAAGATGAGTCTACAACTCTTTAACAAACTATAATTATTAAAAGAAACATTATTTCTTATTTCGAACAGGAAGGCAGGAAGCTTCGTTACATCAAATGGATGTAGTGCAGTTAACTGCCGATGAAAAATAAAAATTAATTTACAAAAAAGACAAAGATTTTATTTTAAGAATTTTGAAGGAATCATATCATAACTTTTAGAAATGACTTAAATTGGCAGACAAGCCATTTTTTAGACCTTTAAAAATCATACGATTATTGTACTATATTTAAGGTAAAGAAGTAACATGAACGTTATAAACAGTAATTTCTCAACAAAAATATATTTTGAACACATTTAAATATTCTCTTATGCAGCTAGAATAGATGTTAACTAATATACTCAAATTCTTTGCACGTTTGTCTTTTATCCTTTTGTAGAATAGTATTTAATTTCTAAATCGAAAAATAATAAAAATTAATGAAATAATGTTCTGATAAATTTATAATGCGTGAATGGTTTGATTCATATAAATCAATAAATTCCCAAAATGTCTGAGGAAAAATATAGTAATATGAATAAAATTACGAAGACGATTCAAAAATAACATTTCGGGTGCAAAATTAATTTAAAAATGGCAAAAAATGTTGATAACTATAAAAAGAACTTGCATACTTTAGTCTTTAGCAATAATATAAGGTATTTTTTGTATCGAGCTCGAGCGCTTGGACAAACTATTGAATTTATTTTGTGACCTCAGAATTATTAAATTGTATGTCATCTATATATTATGATTATAAATATATCTTAAAAATAAGACGAATGTCAAAATAATTTTGAAATCGTTATTGATTATGCATTTGACAAAATATTTGTGCTAAGTCGCATTTTTTACATACCTTATCTTCAGATTCCATTAATTAGCCAATTTTGAAAAAATCTAAAAATGAGAGGACGATAAACATTCTTTTGGAGATATTAATGCTTGAAGAACTGAGGATTATTTCAGATAATTTCACAAAAAAACAATTGATAAAATTCACACGATGAATTGTAAAACAAAAATAAGTACTTACAATATAACAAATAAAACTGCATGATTTTGTAGTTAACAAAGAAAAAATTTTGTTTTAAAAACTAAATTAACTTGAAGCTATGAAAATAATAATTTTTATGAGACACGTTGGAAAACGTACAAATTTTGATGTGCTTAATAAACATAAAAACTTATGAAAAATTTTGACTTAAAAATGGAAACTATGAAATTAGAACTTCAATTATTGAAAGATACTATCAACATCAATTAAGAAAGGGAGTTAATTTTGAAATTTTGTTTAAATCGTGTTATGATTTAGGTTCCGACGACATCTTTATGCATTGTTAAAAGGATTCATTCTGAAAATTTTTTTTGATGGAAAGAAATTTATTAAAAAACAAAAAGGCACCATCTTTAAGAAACAAATAATTTGTTCTTAAATATCTATTTTATAATCAAAAATATAACTCTTAATAGATAATTGAGTCAAAAACACTTCAACGGTTCAAGATTTAAAATTAGAGCATTTACTTTATTGTATAAAATCAACGTCGATGTCTAAAAAATTAAATTTAAAAATTCTTTAGATTTTATATAAATTCTTATTGTTAACTTTATGCAATACGCATGCTTTTCTATTATAAGTGAACCGAATTTTGGTTTGTAACCGTTCTTTGATTAAAAAAATGAAAGAATATATTCTTCACCTTGATCTTTTTAGACCTAGGTGGTTCGAAGTATTTGATTTTTTTGGATGAAAATTATGGAGTATCTTTCTACTTGTTAATTTTAAACACACTATTACTAGTTCCTTTATAGATCGCATTTTATTGTAAATTCATTTTCGCATCAAAGTTTCAATGGCTTAAATATCATTTAGAAACTAAAATAATCTTTTTACATTTTAAACCGGTTAACTATATCTGAGAAAAACATTTAATATGTTGTATTTATAAAAATGAAAACCATTCATTGATACAGTTTGAAAATATTTTTACAGTTTTCAAGTTTATTACTCATTCGAATTTAATTCTTCAGAGTAATATTCTTTTATAAAAAGAAAAAAATCATGAAAAGCTCGTTATAGTCATGACTAGATTTGATTCAAAGATTTCAATTAAAATCGTGCCGCTTGAAGAATTAAAATATTCAATTTATTTAAAATTTATCGTAAAATGTTTTAATTTGAATTCTTCTTAAGGTAATAAAATATATTCCCTTAAATATGATAAAATGAATATTTTTGACATTTTGACTTGATTCGGTTATAATTTTAAGTTATGTTGAAGATCAATTGAATTTATATATAACTTCATTAAAACAATAGAATGAATTTTCGATGCTCTGTAAGATTGGCAGCATTTGAATTTCTATCTTCATAAATATTTACTTTAAGTTTCTTCTCAAAGGTGAAATAAACTTCAACTAGAATTTTATTTATTATTGTCATAAATGTTAAACTATTGATATTATTTTGGTTTTAGTAAAAATCATGACGATTTATATAATTTCAATAAATTAAATCAATTTGATAATTAAAGCCTTTCTTGAAACTGGTGATGATAAAGCAAGATTAAAGATCTTTGAAGCTTAAAAAATAAAAAATGATGTGTGTGGAAATTAAATTTAAGCCATGATTAAAGGGTTTTCATTTTTAAATTTGCGGTCTTAACAAGTATATTTGACACTTTCACGTAATAAAAGTTCATAAACTGTTTACCTGTGAATAAATTAAAAGATGAATTAATTTTATTGTTCCTTAAAAGAAATTTATCATATTTTCTGGTCGTTAATATGATGCTCAATGAAACTAATGTAATTTCCATGTAAAAAATGCGGGTAGTAGCATGCGCCTATTATTAAATTTCAGCAATGATAAAACAAAAAAGAAATGAATTTGATGTTAAAAATAATTTTGAGAATATATTGTACATAAATGTCAAAATTCGTAGGATTCATACAGTTTCCATTCAAATGTAAATAATTGAAAACAGCATTTAATCTGATGTTAGCTGTATCATTTTTTAATTAAAGTCTAAAGCCATATGATTCACCTTTGAGGTTTACTTGAGGGTTGTTACTTTGACAGATAATCCTTTTTCAAATTCCCATAATGTTTCCAGGTTTTTTCAAATCCGTTTAAAATTATTTATACTCACCGTCAACTTGATCTGTCTTTGTTTCTTTGGAATTTCAAGAGCGCATGTGTATAAATTGCTCATTTGTAACATCAAGATTGTTTTTTGCTCGTCTACTGACATTATTATTCTACCGCTTCAAAATTCAAATTATAATATTTAATCAGATCATCATGAAAATATCAAAACGTTAAAAATATTTTCCTTTCTATTTAAAAATGATAGTTTGACGAAAAATCAAGAAATTTGCATCATATTTTAAATCTAGAAGGTGTTTAATATCATTATTAGTGTATCAAAAAACTAAGGAAACATTCAAAAGATTTTTTCAAATTCTCGGAATTTTTCACTCTGTGTTTACATTCACGTTTTTGACTGATACAAACTTTTTCGATACTCTTTCCCATGACTTGGTTATTTTTAAAATATGCCATTACCGTTATTTCAAAAAATCTGTTTGACTTATAACCAAATTCAACCATTTAAAATTTTTTTATTCTCTCAATATTTTCACCAACCTTATAAAGTTAAATTTTCACGATATTTATACTCAATACTAATTGTATGCTATTATCTGTATGTACGAGGGTATTTTAATGGGCGAGGATCTGAACGGCAAACACATAATCACCAAAGCTGAACCGAAAAACGCAGATATACAAAATCGCACTTCGGAAGACCCCCATATAGGTTTGAGTCATTAGTACTCTCCAAAAAATTTAAGAAATCCTAACCGAGTAAACTATGATGTTTGGATTGCATTTGTGCTCATTTTTATGTTTCAGACATTTTAACTTGAATTATAAATCAGAATTCTGAAGAATGATTGTGGTTTTGTAAGCATGGAAAATATCTTGATAAATACTCACTTCTGTGAAAAAACCTTTCAACTTGATTTTATTCTTTCCATTCATTTTATAGCTGAAACTCCAAACCTAATGAAAGAAGTTACTTTGAAAATACCGCTTGAGATTCTTCGATTAATAACATATCAGTTACGAAATGATCCGATTTCAGCCAGGAAATACTTAAGTTAACAACGTAGAAGTAAAAACAGATTTAATAGAACGATAAAATATCCTCCTCATTTATGTTTCATATTATTTCTGTCTTATGAGAACAATTTAAAACGTTTTCCATTCAAGATGACAAAAACCATTTCAAACCTTAATTAATTTAAGTCTAACAATCAGTCTTTACTTCCCTTGTGGATTTCAACCATAATAATGAACTAATAATTGAGATTTAATATTTGTCACGAATGTTTAATTATCAAAAATTATCCTTCCGAACAAAACGTTTCTCAAAAATAAAGATAACTGAAAACCTTCATAAATGGACAAGGAAAATGTTTAAGAAGCCAACTAAATCACCGCATATGCCTTTGCACCACTTTTTATTTCCTTCCCAACTTTAAAATTGTCTAAGTCACAATATAAATTGGAAAAATTTTATGATTGCTCAAGTTAAAATTATGTCATATATTAAGAAAATTGTAATTTAGTTTTACAATGTGAAAAAATTATTGAGAGGCCTAAACCTTAGTTTTGATTGGTTTTAAATTAAAACGTCCACTCATGGATAAGATAAATGAGGAAACTCGACCTTTTTATTTTTTTCAAATTAGAAATGTTTAATTTCAAAAAATCAAATGGAATGGGGAAAATAGCTAACATTCTTACCTTTTTTAACTTTCATAAAATATCATAAAAAATTAATATCCTGTCGAATAAACATCTTTCATTCTATATGAAATCAAGTCTGAAGTGTAAAACTAATAAATGGATAAAAAATAATATTTTACTTCTTGTAAGGGCATATTCAACATATTAAAGGTCATTATCAACCTTCGTGAAAGACTGAAAAAATGTTAAGCAATTTCAACACTTAACTTCAGAAACGCTAAATTAAATAAAACAATAGTATATCTTTGAAAAAGAGCCAACCAGTGAACTGATTAAATTTTTGAATAAAAATTCTCGTTTTATAATAAAAGCAGAATAAAAAAAATTCAGAAATTCTTGATAAAAAGATGAAAATCTGTCCACTTTGCCAATGAATAAAAAACACAATTTGAAAGAAAACAGTTTTATTCACACAGGGTACAAAAGATAATCTATGAATATAACTTACAGTTTTATCAACATGAGTCTCAAAATGAAAATTATATTTTATTGAGAGGTTGATTTGGTATCTGGATTTTCCTATTAAAAGTAATAATATTTACTTTCCTTTTACGAAGTAGTTCGCATGCTAATCGCTGGGCGTGAGCTATATTATTAATGGTAAAAAACATAAGGAATCATGATAAGCGTACGATGGAAGAGTTCGGGTATTGTAGATATCCTAAAACATTATTTCAATAGAATGACATAAATTTTGAAAATTCGATCCTTTATCGTCAATGTTACAATAAGATACTAATTTTGCATAAATACTCGATATAAATCAAGTATGTACCTAGGGTTTCGGAATGATTTCTTTTGACTAATATAGTCTGCAAAATCAATATTTTGAAGTGTTTTTTGGTATATAAGTTTATTGATCTTATCCTGCAACTCGAGAGGACATTCGCCCAAACTATCTTTGACTATATTCATGCTAGCATTGACTAGTAGCTCATCGACTTAAATATAATTGATGAAATGACTTTTTAGGTCAAAAAGGTTGACTTGTTTTTCTGATTTAAGAACTTGAGGAAGGGGTGTGACCGGTTCTTCTTGGGAAATCGTTTCACTCAAATTCTCGCATTCGGATGAGGAATTTGTCTGTTAGAATTATAAAAAAAACCTCATCACTACTAGCACTATCTCCATAGGCGGTTAAACCCGCTGACAATTAAGGTAAGCAATTACCATGAAATAGCTTTTGATTAGTATCAGAACTCTCCATTAAATTGTAAATAGCCGACGATTCCCGATTGAATAAATTTTATCATATTGATTTAACTGAATATTTTATCATGAATCTTAAAAATATCAACCTTCTTAGTAGCGCAAGGGATAATCAATAGTATTAAACACTAATAAAAAGAGAAATTTCGAAAATTTTTATCATGCGCAAATTCAGCACAAGAGGGAGAGCTTGGTTTTTAAATATAATTAATTTCGAGCCATAAGAAGCAAAATTGGTGAAATGTGTTGCATAATTTTTTTTCTGAATCGAATGTTTTTTGACAATTGAAATTTCAAAAAAGTTCTTAATTGACTTTTTCAGATGAATTGGTCCATCTTTAAATCTTTTTAACGAAGCTAAAAATTGTACACAGAAAAAATCGTGAACTTTCGCACAACATAGGGATTAATAAGTTGAAATAGTAACAAAATAAACGAGTATGCGTGAAGAAATGTCCTTATTATGCAAGTTGTAAGGATAACGATTTCGTAATCTTTAAATTATTTTGCTATATCTGGTGGATTTAATGTTAAAAAGTAATGTAAACATAAAATATTTTTACGGACGCATCCGCCTTTTCCATATAAAGGTTCATACTATTGGTTTGCTACCTGCTCGTAACAGTCTGAAAATAGAGTTGATATCATTCACGATGTAGCATCAAAAATAATGTTATTTTGCCATCTTTACTGTAAGTGATTTTGAAGTAATTAATATTTTAAGGTTTCTATGAATGTTTAAATTTTTTGGTGTTTGACTTAATTTACCGGGAAACCCCTTTTTTTATGATTTTAAATGAATGTCATCCTCTATGTATTCTGGTTTAAAGAATTGTCATCACATTTTAATGTTTACACGATCCATTCTTAATATGAATCTTATCAGAATGCCATTTAAAAATTTTTTAAATGATTTTAAATTAGTATGTTCATTATATTTGACAATGCGATTTTTTGGAATCGTCCGCAACTCATAAAATAAACCTATAGATTTTGCCATTAGATTTTCAAAACACTTTTAATGTTAATTATTGGCATTTTTATTCGTAAGATAGTTTTATAGATACTATAAATTAGCAAACAAGATAGTAAAGTGGTTTTACAAAAACATTGAGAAGTATACATTTCAGATATTTTAGTTTCTTAGAAAAATCGGCTTCCCTAAATGTCTTCGAATAAACCTTAAACAGAATGAAGTGAAAAAAATCTCAACAGAGGAAAATATTGAGTTGTAAGATCAATTTAAACTTTTTATCAAAGAGAATGTAAACTAACTCTTGATAAAAGTTTTTTCCCATTTAATAGAAATAAGTGGTGAAGAATTATGCTGCTCTTAAACTACAGTTTGTAATGAACATGCGCATAATAATAAATGGATCTTTTCATACATTCAAATCATTAAAAAGTTTCAGAGTATTTCAGAATATAAAAGACAAATTTCGTCTAAAGATACTTAAATGTATTCTCAAATAAATAGATGAAATTTATTTTTAAAACGTCGCCGCTACGGCTTGATTTACAAAAATATTATGACGTTAAAAATAACCATTCTAACTGTATATTTAAATGAATATGTCAGCCATAGTTTAAGATAAGGGAATTCACACATTAATAAAAATATTAAATATACACTCAATTAAAAAGAAAACTACGCTATTTCATTATAAAAAGATAAAAAATTTAATTAACCATCTTTTCGGCTAATTTTAAAAAAGTTAAAAAATTCATAAAATCAAACATCGACAAAAAGAGTTATGAAAAAAGTCGTAATACTGATACATCTGTTTATTACAATTTAAAGTAACCTCGTCGTAGAGAACCGTGAACGCTATCATATTTAAATATCGGTATGTTCATATAAAAGTTAAAACAACGTTATATTGTAAAAACAATTTGTGATAATATATCTTTGATTTATTTCTTTTAAAATTTTTCACTTTTCCTATTATTAAATGTAGAAATACAATTAACTGTTAAAACTCCATTTATAAACTTAACGGACAATTAATGCGCAGTAAATTATTTTTATAACTTAAAAATGATAACGGATTTGAAAGGATCGGACATAAAATAAGTTATAGATTAACATTTTTGTATCGTTGCGCAATGTCATGGACTATTATTTCAAAATTATAACAGTAACTTTATCGAATTTTGTTATTAAGCATGCCCCACTTTAATCTTAATGGATACTTTATCAAACAATAAACTATTAACTTTTCTTATTAAAAATATTTATAACTGTCAAGCGTTGGAATTTTCGTTAAAAACTAGAAACATAAATTTGTACATCTTTTCAATTATTTCAATCCAATTTAGCAAAATAAAATATTTTGAAGCTAGGTTGCTTAAAATATAGAATTATTTTAGACACCCAAGTGTACATTTAATTGACACATGCATTTGCGCAAATTAGGAACGTTATAAATTCTGAAGATTATAATTTCTTATTTTTTATTGCTCGATTATTCGGTTTAATACGTATGTCTACACTATGATGTTTATTTCTCGCCATCTATAGCATTAATTAAATCATAAAACGCTTTCATAGTCGACTTTAAAATAGATATAATTTAATGTAATGGTTGTCTTTAAAGAGCCTTTCTCCTTGTATTCATAGAAAATGTTTTTATTTCTAACACTGATTTCAAGAATTAACTAAGATAAAACATAAGGAAAACTTAAATCATGAGAAATAATTCTTGAGAAACCCCTATCACATTGAATTAATGTTCATGGTTTGTTTTAAACGATGCAAGAATTATAATTAAGGTAGTAGTATAAATCAAAAAATTAAAGATGATTATACTAAGTATAAAGCTTATTTGCGAAAATAAACGAGAAAATCTATGGCGCCATAAAAAACGTGTTTTCTAAAACCATCTATTCCTAAACCATAAATTGAATACATTAAGATACAAAAAACCATAATCTTTTTTTAACACTTAAAGCTCTTTGGATTAAAAAAATCAATAACATTCAAAAATCCTTGGGTTTTGAAGGAACGGAAAGATAGTGTTTCGAGACTTCAACACAAAGTCAGCTTAAGAGAAACACGGTTTAGGGACAGCATGATTCCCATTAAGAATTTTAGGAACTGCTTACTATTCTCCAAGAAATGTTCAAATACAAGGAAAATAAAAGGAAATCTTTCGTTGATCTCGATTATCAACGAAAATTACTGCTGGTCTACTTTTTGCATCGGTTGATGCTTAAGCATTGTTTTAAGAATATTAAACTTAGACACCTTCTGAGAAAGGTTAAAATTAACGAATGAAAGTTTACCTTAATAAATATATAGCCGCAAGATATTCGTTAATTATACGGCTTTCGAGGCATTTCTAAAGTGGAAAAAATTCTTATTGGGTACTCTAATAAAATCGAAATCTTAAAATAATGTAACTAAAAATAAAAAATAACTCATTCTACTGAATATATAATAACGTCAGACTGTATGGGAGCCAGTGATATCCTCAACAGAATAATTTTATTCACCTCACATTAAGTCATTCTTATAAATTAGGTGTTCCGAATTGTAGTGCCGACGCCGAAAGATTCGGAATTCATGATGAGACATAAAGATATAATTACTTTATACTTGTTCAAAAATGGAAGGTTAGCCTGAATTAACTTATTTTTATTCAAAATAATTTCTCACAATCAGAAAGGGAGTTTACTAAAAGTTGTTAATATCACAACATAAGTAGCTATGAACAAAATATTTAAATTATTTTTATATTTTAACAGGGAGTATATTTTTTGCTTTCACCATTATTTACTGCCGCGCACGAATAAATATAAACCATGCAAATTAAGCGCGATAAAATGAAATAAATATGATTATAATTTGATTATATAAATAGAAATACCAAAAAACTATGAAAAAATCTTCTATATTTAACTCAAACAAAACCATGGACATAGAAAAAATACTTAAATATTATTTAATTTGGCTCAAATAAATTTAGGAATGAACCTAAAAATAATTTATTCAGTTTTTTCTTAAATTACTTGAACATTAATGAAAAAAACTAACGCCCATATGATAAAGAAATGGCGTAATGACCACTTGATCAGCGCGATTGGAAATTGTATCAGAAATAGTAAAATTCCCAGAAAATGCACTTTCTTTTAATATCAAGGTTTTATTTACTTCAGGACTCAATAATACGTTATTATCTCAATTGACTCGTATTTATGCAATGTTAAGGTACATGGATTGTCGAATAACGTAATAAATCCCAAAAGATTTATTCAAAAGTGCTCAAATGTGTCATAAAATTCACAAAGTTAAAAACACGCAAAAGCTTAATTCCCACGAGTTAACAATAAAATATAATGCTGAAGGCAACTGAACATGCGTATTGTCAAATATTTATTAAAAAATTGATATAGGATACACAAAAAATTAACGACATAATAAAAAAAAATGACGTCGACGAAAACTTTTTTATGACGCATATCAAGATGGACCACGGTTATGAAAAAAACTAATTATTTGAAAAATCGTTCTTAGGGATACTTATATGGGTGCACTGTTGAAAACAAGAAATAAAAGAATTACTGATTCCTAAATAAGTAAATCTAAATTTTTATATGTACGTTACGCAGTAATAATTACAGCTTTTTAAGTTTATCAAATTTTAACTGAAGCTGATAATATCTAAGACGAATTTTCGTGTATTGAGGGCTGAAATCTTTAAATTTTATGCTTCCGTCAAGAAAACGTCTCTCTAAATCCTAAATAGAAATCACACTAAACTTCAGCCTGACGTTCGAGCAAACCAATTTCATTTATAAAAAGGGTGGATAGATCTTTTCCAGAAACTGAGTGAGATAAGCTTTCAAAAAATTAGATGACGTAAAAACCATATTGGTGAAGAAGTTCTTGGTAGGTTCGATACATTTCGTTTCCCATCTCGTTAGTTTTCAGGAGTTTATCAACTTCTTGTGTAAACTCAGGTTCGAATGACAGGTTAAAACTTGCTTGCTTTTTATTTGCTTCAACCAAAGTTTCGTATTGGTCTAAAAGTGGCTTAACCTATTTTAAAAGGCTAAAAATACAGTTGGATGACCATTTAATGTACTAGTAAGAAATTCCTTATCGATGGATTTTGGATCAAATTTGCTAAAACTTTCAATGATATCCTGTGAGATTTTCTGTGCCTGAGCTTCTAACGAGAGTTGATCTTGGCTGGAAGAAGACATCAGATAATTTTCCCGAACATAAACGAATGTTATCGTTGCAATGGAAATTTGTTTTGTCAATCAAAATTTTGTACTTTATTTATTTAATCCATATAAATTAGCAAAACTTTTGATTTAGTATTCTTCGACTTTCTTATTAACTTATTTATACTTTAACATTGAGTTATTTATCAAACTTATCATTTTCCTTTAATTGTTGCGTTAGAATTGCATGCTATTCTTATACTCATATCCACAAAGACTCTTGATGAATTTAGGTGGTTTCACAAAATTATTCTGGACTAGATTTAATGTTTCAAGATTTATGTAAGATGATCACATTTTGATCACTTCCAAAATTACGAATGGCAAAACTAAACTACCTTTGATGTAAAATTCGGAATCTTGATTTTTTATACTTATGTGAGAAAATGGTTAAAACTCGTTTCTATTCGGCTGCCTTAGCGCGCAACCGTAATAAAAACAATTATCAAATTATCTATAATATTCTCAAAAATCATTATTTCTAACCAAATAAAATATCTGCCTGTCAATAGAAGGAAAAATTTTTTCATGCAAATGGTATAGCCGTAACCAGATATGGTGAGAGGTTAGAAACACATTCTTCACATGGTTTCATAAAAATCCCATTTTCCCAAAAAATTAACGAATAAAATTTGAATTTTGTATGACTGATAGTCAGTCCGAATCTTTAGATGTCGATCAAATTAAGGCTGAAATTTTGATCACACAGAAAAATGCCTGGATATCCAAAACCATCAGAAATTCACATCAACAGCACAAATTTTATAGTTGCTTCAAAAAAACACCAGAGTTTTGGTCGCAAAATATCGAAGTTTTGCGCATGGTCTTTGGTTATTAATTAATCTATTGAAAACAGCCTTAAACAATCATAACTTTATAAATAACATTCATTTGTTTTAATTTCAGCAAATATTTCTATATTTATGAAATTTTCAGTTCTTCGCAAATTATGGTTTTTTACATTTTTTCATGATAAGCGTATCAACATTTTTTATCAAAATGCTCGACCGATTAACCTTTTAATTTTTTTATTTGTAAAAGTTTCAATAGAATGATCACAATATAAACCTACTCTCTATAATACCAGCTTTAAATTTTTCTTCAATTTGAAATTTAACGGGTTACAAATTTATTGGACGAATTAACACTTTATAAATTAAAATGATAAAATATGGTATCAGCCTCAACTAATTTAAGGCTCCTCACCATTTCATATCTTTAAAACAAGTTAATATTTTAACATTTTTAATCGTTTATAACTTGCTAAAATGTAACCAAACCTCAAAATAGAACATTTTTAAAGTTATATAAAAAATTTTAAATTGTGAGCATAAAAAGTATGACTCAAAAATCAGTTCAATAGTTATCAATGATTTTCGATCTGTATCACAACACGAATATCTTTTTTCCCAATGAATTTTTTACTTAGTTAAAATTTCTAAATGTCCGTATAAGGGAATTTTAGCTGAAAATAATCTTCTTATGTAAGATATGAACAATCTCATGAAGAAAAAGTGTTTTCATATAAACTCAAAATAATTAAAGATAGACCATGAAACAGAAGAAGATTTCAGGCTTAAATATTTTAAATAAAGATCCATAGATTGTAAATATGGTTAGAAAGTTGGTATTCTTTTTAAATTGAGAACAAAGTTGATAACTTTTGATTCTTTAAACATTTGAGGTATAAGTAATCTAAATTTTATAAATTTTTAAGGTTATATTCTTGACGAATTCCCAATTCAGACTTTCTTTACAGTAATTCGGGCATTTCTTTGTTTCCAAATGGTTTATTTTTAAAACATATTTGAGGAAAATATAAACAAAAATGTTGTAAAGATTCAAAGAATGTTTCGAGTGTGACGCACATGCATTAACTATTTTTTAATATTCCAATTTAATGAAGTGTAAAATATGATTTTTCTATTTTCGAGTTTTGGATAAAAATGACCACTAGTTTTTGTCTCATTGGTAAGGCTCGTCTGATACATGTGACGTAGGAGGATAGCTTACGTGGTACAAACTGTAGAATGAACAAGAATTTGACATGTTTAGATTAAATTATTTTGTAGCTATGAATAAAAAATTATTACGATGGGAAATTAGATCACTTGACTTGACTTGTTAAATTTATGAAGTCTGCGATCAGACCTATAAATTTAGATCATTTTGATTCTTCGTAAAATGATCTTCAAGAGTAATAAAAGATGGAAAAATATTTATACTAACACCGATTATGAAAGATGATTTAGGAAAAATAAAAGGAATCATTTTGGTGTTGAGATCTCTCCGTTTTACGGTCAACATCTTCATAAATATCAATTCTTCTTTTCTTTTCAAAATTGACAGGATATTCAGTAAAACCTCAAAAGTTATGAAAAATTCATTAAAAAACCAAGATTATGAAGAATATCTCTTGAAATTCTGAGTAACATTTAAAAGTTATTTTTAAAATATTTTGTTTGATTAAAATATATAATGAATCCCATTGCACTAGCGAAGTATTCTTCGTTGTATTCCTTTCATTTTTAAATATTCAGTTTAATTTTACCTTCGAATATTGTCATTCTGCGACCGCAAAAATAAATTCTAAACGTTAAATAATAAGAAAGATAAAATTTCATCTCAAAAATCAATCGTCATCAATAACTAACAAATATTTACAAAATGATACTTTAGAAAGAACCGATCTTCCACTTCTTCCCAACGAATCAATGCCGAAGAGACCAGGTTTCTCTTATGGGCAGAGGATAGGGTGAGGGTTATGATTTTATGATACTTAACCATTTGGACATCTAGTCGAGCACTTGTTATCACGTAAACATCATGTAAAAAATTAAATGACAACGCTGAGCGATAAATATCATCTAGTAGAGCGTGAACTTTTTTAATATCATAATTTAGGTTGTGGGAGTGTTAAAAGATACTCTGTTACCTTAATGGCAAAAATAATAAAACAGTGAAAATGACGTCAGAGAAATCGCTTCACAGTTCACGGTATGTCCACGGGTAATTTAAACCAATTTTAATCTTCAAACTTTTGGCATATAAAAATGACTAAAAATAAAAAATTGAATTACGTCAAAAGGCAAGTCGTCTGCGTTTCACAAGCAATCTGGATTTGTGGAACATAGATAATACACTAATGGGAAGTGCAAATTATAAAATATAAACAACAGTCAGACCCAGATAACAACTTAAAACAATCATATCTTGAACGACTGTGTTTCTTTTGACACTCATGAGGGAAACAAGGAGAAAGTTTAAGCGACAAAAGTTGTGCTTAGATGAAGGATAAATTGTCTTAAGTTACGAAGACAACAACTGCTGTCACAGGCGCTGTAATGCACATCCTGTTGAAGCGTACTCATGGACATATAGAAGAAAATACCACATAAAAAAGCATAACAGCAGAAGCCTCAAAACACCAACTGAGTCCCCGACATTAGTTCCACCGCCTTAAACAGACATATATTCAACATTATAAACGAATCTCTTCAAAAGATCAAATAAGATTTCAGATAAGACATTTATGGGTTGATTATAACAGGCAATAGAGAGTTTTTTGATGGACGAGCCAGACCCAAACTTTGGATAGAATCGGGAACATTTAAAGTGGTACAGTAATTTTTTTTTCAATTCTTCAAAATCTATTTCTAACTCTGGCCTTACATAGATTTCGTAACCACCTTAACCTTTTAAATAAACAAGACAAAGGCTGAAATTAAAAGAATGGCTTCTCTCACCACACTAGAGAGAATATTTTTGATTTCTAGTGCGCAAAAATATGTGCATTTTGAAAAGCTTATCTTTACTTAACTATTTTGGGCTGTTATATTTATCTTACTCATAGTGTTATGAGAAAATGAAACTAAATTGGCATGGAAATTGTTTGAGAATTATGAAATTTAAGAATGACTGGTAGTTTCATTACGTATGATTTCTTCATTAGATGTTCGTAATACGTTTCTTACATTTGCCAAAAACATACCTGAACATGAAAAGATGCCAGAGATTGTGTCTTATTGTCAGCATAAATATGTTCAAGGCAGACGGCGGGCATGACCTAACGAGCATTTATGATATACAATTTATAAGATAGTGGGTTGGAATCATTTCCATTTTACATCTGAATGAGTAGCAATAAATATGAACGTTAGTGAAGGCTGGTATTACGATCTGCTCTTACTATCTCAGTTTCGCAATCATAAATTATATATCTTGGTGAAAAGACTCAAAAATATATGCAGGAGCAACGAGCAGCGTTTTTAGGATGGTTTTTGAGTGCAACTATCTTCCTTAAAATGGCACCAGGTACTGAAACTAGGTATGTAGAATCCAGTTGATCGATACAACTCTCGTGAAATTTTTATTCATTTACTTGGTAGTTCGCAGTTGATACATAGATGGTTAAGTTAATAAACATTCATCTATTACTCATCTGCTTCTATTATCTCAAAAATTATTTTTATTCTTTTCCAATTTTTTATTATGCATATCATTCCTATCCTTCAGACACGCTATGATAAATCGTCAAAGTGTTTAAGTATTTATACCCCAAAATAACTAAATATGTGAAAATATTTTTCAATAATTTATGAATCACATAATACTGAATTCATAATTGTCAATATTTTTTGTTTATCCATCATCGAATCTTTGAAGCTAACTTGATAATCATCAAAAATTAGTTCATATATATTTCATAGTTTTGAACACATAATCTGATTACACTCATATTTGTTTTTTTTGATTAAAATATCTGTGAAATAAATATGAAAACTCATTTTATCAAATAAATAGCATAAACACAAATTCATTTTCAATAAAATTGAAATTTCAATCATCCTTTTTTAAGTTCGAATATAAATCATTAATTAACACATTGTTGATCTTATCAAATTAAGTATGTTTTATATATTTTGTTAAATGTAAATTCAATTATTGTTTTTAACTGAGTAAAAAAAGGAGAAATATCTGAAGAATGTTTTGAATTCTGTACATTACTTAAATTATTTAGAATTAATATACTAATACTCACAAGCACTGTTGGTACATAGCGTCTAATCAGATTTGGAATAAAAAAGTTATAAATCTGTTTCTGTTTAATATTTGAAGGCTTTTGAATGTAAGATTGATACTCTGATTAACGGGATCTCGTTTCGCGTTTTTTTCATTAAAAAACATGCTAAAATTAAATAAATGTTTCTTATAAAGTTATAAACAATCATACATAGTTTATACAATGTGAATTTTCACAAATATTCGTGAAAGTTCTTTGAAAAGCAACTATTTTGAAAATTTCAAGTACTTTCACAGGATACTAATATTTAAAGCACTGCATTCTAATCTTTGTTGACTTATAATTTTAATGTTAATAAATATTCGCAGTTACATTCATTTGGGCTATCTAATTTTTATCACATCTTTTGTTGAATTTCTCTCTTAAGCTTCAATAAAAATCTCATTAATTTTTGATTTTGATAAAACATACTTAAAGATATTCTGTTTATAATTTATGCAAATCAAACGTAACACAGAAAATAACCAAGGGTTCTATTCAAAAATTTCTGAAACGAAGGTAATGTTCAAATAAAGTTTTTAAATATTATTAAGTTCTGTTTTCATATAAAACGATTTCATTTAACTTTTTATGTTAAAGTTCAAAATGAAGTGTTTTATTTTGATTAATGGTCAATTTTGTTTGATTTTCACTTGCGAAGAAAATATCTAAATTTTCAGATAAACTAAATATGAATTTAGTCTTAAGATATTTATGAATTTTAAATGACGTTATTTTAAAATAATATGAAAAAATATTTTGTAATGATTCCAGTCGCATTATATGGACGAGTTGTTACCTCAACCAATTAAGCAAAATGATACAAAAAATTAGATTATATAATTTTAATTGATGTTATTTAATGTGGTAAGCAGAATTAATATCCTATTTGATTAACTTATGTTATGACATTGGAATAATTGTTGGCTCCACTATTATTAAAAATTTAAATTTAGGTTAGTGGAGAACTCAATGACAAAATTTTCATTTCTGCTGACAAATAAGAGGACAATGAAATATTTTTTATTTATTTAAAAGTGATAACCTCACTATGTTTTTGATCATGTATAATCTTTTTTCGTGCTTCCCTACGAGAGGTTTTCATTTTTCATGTTTTAATAAATGAATAATTTCTTCTTTCAATATTTTTTTGTTTTCTACATTCTAAATTGTTCAAATAAAAATCAACGAAAAAATAAATATTTTTATGAGAAGAAAATTCTTAATTTGATAATTTTAGGTTTAGCTCTATGATGATATCTGAAGGAACTAACCAGACCAAATTTATAAAAAAAATATAATCTGTCCTCTTTTGATTCATTTAAGGATTTATCCTTATCTTAATTCTACAACAATCGTGACCATCTTTTTTCGGCGTTCTTTGAAATATCTCATCTGCTCTATATTTACATCCGATACGATCAATCATTAAGGAAAAATTATTATTAAATTTACATTGTCGGAGATTTCAGCATTCTCATAATTTATCGAAATGTTAAAATCAAAATTCGTATGTTTTCTATGAGTAGAAATATGCTTATAAATGGCAAAATAAGAGGTAGAAAGAATTTAAAAATGATACCCTTCCAAGCATATACTCAATACTTTGACTTGAAGCACTTGAAAATAAATAAATAATATTATTGTGATAAATTGATCACAGAAAAGTTAGACTATAAGTAAGGTTACTTAAGAAATTATTATATTTTCATAACTATAACCATGGACGAGGTTGATAATAATATAGATATCATACAGATCTGTCAATTAAAATAAGATTAAACCTCTAAAACAAAATTCAAATTTTTAAAAGGATAGTAGTTCAATTCATTTATCTGCCTTATTTAATTGTTTGAACGTCTATCGTCACATAATCAAGCAGAGATTTAAATTGTCGGCTCTGTTAAGTTTCGCGTGTTCGTTGAGTCTAAATTTGACAGTAACACTGCTATAAAGTTTGGATAAAGCCTATGAAATTTATGAATGTTGACGGATCTTTATTTTACACTGAAACCAAACGATCTCATGTACGTGAGAATATTTTCTGAAGACATTAAACATTACTTTGAAAGACAATTTTGAGATCCGTAAAAGTACTTAAATCGTTTCATAAAACTTATAAAAATTTAACTATATCGTTTCGCTGATATTGATAGTTTGCTGAACTCTCTTTATCTCAATCTGAGATTACTATTTGTCACTAGGTAAATAAAAATTTAAGAAAAAGTTGATTCTTGTGACGTTACAAGTTGAACAAACCCCTTTATAAATGTTTACGAATATTTTTTTGTGTATCTTTTTGCATAAATCAAAATCCACATTTACTAGGCTAGATATAAAATTTTTATGAAACAAAAGTCTTTTGTTATTTGATCAAGCTATATTATCATTTAAAAAAATTGATTCCATGTCATTGAATATTTTAATTTTAACACATTAATAATCACGATGAAGTATCGAGAAACGAATATGGCTTCAGCTTGACTAATTATTTGAATGATTGATTATTGAATGGGTAGCCAATATTAAATTGGGAGAAGCATCATCTGAGTTTTTAAAGACAGGTGAATTCTGCTTTGAAATAACAAGAAGAAAATATTGACTCTCTGACACGGTTTTGTTCAAAATATTGAAATGGGGGAGCTTTAAAAATATATAGTACAATTAAATAGGAAGTTATTTGTCCATATCTATTGGTTTAATTATTTTTCAAAACGGTTAACCTCCTTTTAAACTTAACTAAGAATCAATGAAACAATGTTGTATTTTTATTTTTCTGATTTTATATCTAAATTCCAACATCAAAATGGCTCATTGTATTGAAATTAATGAATTCTGATGTTAATAATCAGTATCTTTTTACATTAACCATAATTTTCAGATATTTTTCACTTATATCAGAATTAAATTGATCCAATTAAAATCATTAATTTCCCCAAAGTATTCAACTGAATGGACAAAATTTTTAATATTTGAGCAGTCATCATCAGATAGGGTTTCTATCGAAATTTCAATTTAAATATTTTTTGTGTGCAAGCGTTAGGTTTTTCATCAAGAATACATAAACACAGTATCACAGATAAAATCAAACATTTTAAAAATTTGCAAAATATTTATACTTAATCAAACAAAAATAAATCACTGTTTTTAAAGAAAATTTAAAACCCTGTCAACAAGATTTGTCTTATTTTATTTGGTGAATTAATAAGCATATGGTAAATACTAAATTATGCTTTTAAATTTTTCAACGATAAAGCATACCGCTTCTAAATAAAAGAATATAATATTGTTAAAGAAAATATAACAATTTCTTTCTTGAATTGTTTTGAATATTTAAATCATTATCTTTAACACGATCTATATTCATGCATAAAAAAGAATCTTCTCAAAGATATCTGATTAAGTTTGAAGCCATGCAACTTATAAAAACTTTATGCATCAACGATGATGATACCGCCATTGATAAAAGTAAAATTTAAAATACGTAAAAAGAAAAAGATCTAAAAATAAAAAAAAACAAAATGTGAACGACGTCTACAGGACATATGGCTGTTTTATGAATAAGATAAAGTAATGATGTAGAAAATTAAATACTATCATTACTGTTTCCAAATTTTGAAATTTCCCATGAAAAACAAAAATTCAGACTCATGATGTTTTTCTGAGCTAAATGTTCGTTAAATATTAAATATTTGTCGCTTTAATTTCAATTTTATTTTGATCCTGCACCAGTTTGTCTCACATGAGACTAAATAATCATTAAATTTGTCTTCATTCATATCAAAAAGTATTTTGATACAAATTTCGAATCTGTTACCTGTTTATAAATCAACTTAAATATAATCAACACAAGAATACAAATTTGCAACTAAAACATACGTTGATAAACTAGTTTGAAAAATCGAAAAGACACATCAAAAAAATATTTTAAATCAAGTCAGTCAGATTTTAGAATCTCGCCATTGTTAATTTCATGTTTAATTAAAAATTTTTTTATTATTTCATGTGTATGTTGTTTCAGAATACTATTAGATTTGTTTAAATACTGAAATTACTTCAATTTTAATTTTTGATTTTATTTAAAATTTTTAAGAGTCGAATAAAAATATTCCTTACCTGGGTATAAACATTAATTTATATCATGCCAATGTCAAAAATAATATTCAAATCATAGTTTTCTAAAAATACTGAATAAAAATGTTTTATTTTTTTAACTACACATAAAATATCTCCGATATTAATAAATATTTTAATATTAAAAATTAGATAAAAAATAAAAATTTAAAATTGATTTAAAAAGTCCTGTTAAAAGGTATTTGGAACGATTTTTGTCAAAAACGATGGATATAAAATATTTCTGGTTTTCAGTTTCCAATAAATTTATATTTTATAGTTTTTATAATATAAATAAAAAAAAGATGCTAAAAACTCGGGAATATAATATTAACAACACATGTACTTAAGCAATGATCTATTGCGTTTAACACATATCCTTTATGTCTTTAGATTGATCTCTTTAAAAAATTCTTCAATTGATTAACATTGCTAATTCGTTGAACTCCTGATATTAACCTATAATCTCAATGCTTTATATGCAATTGATTGCATGTATTTAATTTAATTTGTTAGAATAAATATCATGTTATTCAGATTCAAAACAATAGACTGATATTGCCAATAATTCATATCTTTATTTAGTTACAAAAATAAAATTGTATCGTAGATCTCTAAATTCTTATTTTTGAGGATTTGTTACGAAAAATAAATTAAAATTAAATTATAAGAACTGTTTATCATTAAAATACATTTACATAAATGAATGTGAAAATTATATTCATCATAACTATAGAAATATGAATAGATTAAACACACAATAGATATCAATAACATCATATACTTAATCTTTAAATCTGAGTGAATTTTCCCAATATTTATTGAACAGATTCCTATCAAGTTTTTTCTTTGATAATTTTAATAAAAAAATTAAAGAAAAATCGAGAAAAACTATGATGTTTTGATTGAAATAACTAAAATAATATGAAAAATAGGCTATATACGTAAAAATATTAAAATTTACAAAAATGTTTGATCATTTATTTGACGTTCCCCGATTTTATGTAATTATTAAGAATCTACAGATATAAATGACTAAAAATAGAATATATACAATTAAAAGTATTTCGATAACATTTAAACAAATAACAATGATCGTTAAGAAGTCGATAAATTTTAAAAATATCAAAATTAATAAGGCTGAAGAAATATTTTTGTCATTAAATTACAAAAAGGAAACAAATAACATCGAATATAATGCCATATATTCTTTACCTAAACTTAAGTCTTACGAAATAAATAACTATTTGAAGTTATTACGTGAATTATACTTCAATAAACTTGATATTTTTGCGTTAAAATGATGAATTTATACTATTTAAATTTTATTTATAAAAATTAATCTAAACTACAGTTTGACAATTTTCAAAAATATTTTTAAAAATAAAATTTGATATTTATCTTTGAGTTTTATTTCAGGCAAACCAAATTAAAGATGGGACGAAATTGAACTTAATTATTTCAGATAATCTCAAAAAGAATATCGTAAATTTAAAATAAATATGAAATAATTTTTACATAAGAAATGCAAAGAATTATTTTTATAAGTTAATAAAAAATAAGTAGATCTGTATATGAATGCTATTTTTGTCCTTAAATAGTTTAAATGATAATTCATTGGGCTGTACCTTTTCAAAAAATAACATTCGTTATGAATTTATTTTTGTTTAGAAGTAATTTATAATATATTATATTAATTTATATCCATAAGTTTATCCAAAAATGTATGCCAATATTCAATTTTATATTTATTAGATACATATTATAACACCTATATTTAGGAGATTTTGTATTATCATAATTATTTAACGAATGCCAATGAATCTTTTAAGAGAATATATTTAGAATATAAAATTATTCGTAAACAATGTTCTTCTAAAATAAAATTACACCAGTTTCTATAGGTTAATAAAAATAATCTGATATTATAATGACAAAAATATGAATCTAAATCGATTTACATTAATTTTGATATTATATTCATGAAAATTATATAGAGATATAATTATTACGATTTCTTATATAAAATTAACTAGCTTTAAACGTATAGAAAATATGGAGGAATATTACTTTATATCAAAATGTTTTTTATCGAAATTGCGCTTTTATTTTTTTTAATTTGAAAAATGTTTATAAACTCTCTTAGAATGAACTTTAACATGTTATTCAATTTTTAAAAACTTTTTATCTTTGAAAAAAATTTAAAGACGAACATCTCAACTTTTATGTTATTATTTAGGGTTAATTACGAATAATTTTTATAATATAGGATAAATAGCGAAACTTGCAATTCTACATGCATTTGTGTTCATTTCAAGTCTTAAATAACCATTATATCCCCAACTAGATCCCAAACTAGAATTAATCTTTTTATACCTGTTTCTTATGATATAATATCGTATTTCACTTAATCTACTGAAGCCAACCAACACCATATTATCTAAATTCTCGGTATAATGATTGCAGTGATTATTTCTTACAATAAATCCTTGATATTCATCATAACCATAAAAATTTCTTATTGATACAGAAATTGGACCAATTGTTAAAAGTGCTTCGATCAATTTACTTTCATCCCCATCTGTTATTCTCACAAAGTTTACTAAAGGCTTTATACGATGACATCTGCTTTGCCTACATACGCCCGACTTAATTAAAATTATTCTTTACTTTGTCTTCATATGGATAAGCATAATCAAAACAAATTCCATTTTTACTGATGAAATTGAAAGATTTTAGAGCTTTACCACGATTACAACCCATATTCCCAAAAGTATAGGAACAGTCAATAATATTTTGAACGCTCAACTTATAAATTGGAACTCCTCTCAACGCCCAATGTGCTTTTATGACATCAACCTAAATTTATATGCATTAATACAGGGGAAATTGCATAGCTTGAGTTACAATTACCCCGATCAGTAAATGGAAAAGGATATAATGGATTTATTGTCCAATCAAAATAATCTGGAATTTGTATGTTCGTTAAAGCGTTTTTTGAATTTAATTTAAATAGTTTTATTAATTCAAAATGATAGTTGCTCTGAAATCTGAAAATATAATTTACCTCAAATCCAACTTTCTTTAATTTCATTAAAATAGTGCCAGAGGAAGTCTTATATTTGTAATATTTTATTTGATTTTGTACTGTACTAAATGATATAGAATTGTTGAATTTTGTTCCAAATATATTTTGATACTTGATATTTAAAATTATTTTGATGGAGGAACAAAAATAAATGAGTCCAAAATATTTATTTTTACGAAATACATTTTATTTTTTTAAATAAAATAAACACAAATTCTTGTTATTATATTAATATTCATAAATTATGGTTTTTAATTTGATTTTATAATGTTTAAATCGCCTTGAATCTGTTTTAATATTTTAATTTACATTTATTTCAATAATATATGTTAATGACAAAAATAAAATGTAAATTAAAAAAAGTGATTTTATTTTGAGTATCTTTTTTAAATTCAATATAAAACAGTTTTATCATGAATTATACGTTTTTAGATGTCATTTGTTTTTGTAATGTGATAAATGATTTCATAACCGAAAAAAATAAGTCAGATAATCTATAGAACTAAAAATGATAATAATATTCAATTTTTTCATAAAGATATGCTTTAATCTTAAAATATTTTTTTAAGATTAAATTTAATGTTTTTTGAAACAAATAAATATATAAAAATCACAAAAAATAATAAAAGTTATTAATTTTGTCATTGAAAATTTATTATTCACGATTAATACGATATACATATCAATGTATAATTGTGTGTATTTGAACGTTTTATTTAAGTTGATAATATTTCTGAATTGATTTAGTGTTTATTTTATATTTAATAAATCATTTATTTATTCAATCAAATCAGCTGATTATTATAATTAACTCTACTTTCTAATTGTATCTAGTTAAATTTTTTATTTCTCTTGAATAAAATACACAAAAAATAAATTTGAATCACATACGAAAAATATTGGGATAAATTTGCGTATTTAATCTTATTTAAAGATTAGAGTACTCATTATAAACATCATAACTCAATAAAATTCATTTCAAATTTCGAATATACCTATAATATTAAAAATTACATTCTTTATGTTTTCGATTTAATAAAAATTATTTTATTTAACGAAATTTCTCTTTTTATTTTATATGTTTAAATCCTGAATGTTTTTTTCAAATGTTTAATCTTTAAATTATTTTATTTGACAACAAAATTAATTCTATTTTTGAATCTAATGCTAAATATAAATAGATATACTAATTATTATTTTTCTAATGAAAAAAACAAACGATACTTTGTCGAATGATTAAATAAATGTATGTATTATTTCTTTATGGATATTTATCAGAATTTAACCCTGTCATTCAAAAGATGAACAAGTTTACTGAAATTTTAATAATCGATTTCAAAATAATTTATTTGATAAAATCTAAATATAATGATGAAATTTAAAATTTTTATTACATTTTTTAACAATAATAAATATAAATCGAGTATAAATTAATCATAATATTTTCAAAAATATAACTATTTAATATTTATTTTATAAATATAAAAACCTAAATCTTTCTTTATTTTTTAAAATCTGGTAAATATTCAATTCCATAAAAATTTCAAATTTAAATTGAATAATTCGATAGCAGAATAAAATTTCCCTATATATAAAAATTTTATTGACGATCCCTAAAACCCAGGATTATCTTTCCATTTATATAATAAATTTATTGTCAAATGTTAAACATAAATTAATCAAGATTATTATAACAGTTTCTTAATAAAGATGTTGTTTTTATTTGAGTTACATATCGAAAAATTGGCAAATTCAACAAAATTCATTTAAAAATTTTTCTCTCTGTTATCCAATGTTTAATGTAATTAAATCCTATTAGTATTTCATAAATTATTGTCAATGATGTTGATTTGATTTTAAAACATCAAAGGTTTATAAAAGACTCTTGAAACAGTATTATTAAAAGAATAGCCGAATTAAAAATTTTCAGTTTTAGATGTTAACAAAATCATCTTAAACGACTCAATAAGTTATTTTATCGTATTACATAATCAATTTATGTTTGGAACATATTTACTAGGTATGTTACGTTTCAAAAAGATTTTGAACAAAATTTTTTGTATTTTATTAATCATTATAAATCTAATTAATTTTATGTTCGAGTGTTTTAACTTTTTTTTCTAAATTCAATGTTTATAAAACTCAATTGATTAAATAGCATTTATATATCAAAGATATTAAATTTAAAACACTTTGACACAAAAATACATTGAAACATTACTATGTAAAACAAACATTTATTGAAGAATCACAAAATATTTAGTGATTTTAACATTTTTATCAACAAAATATTTAATTTGTTTTCTTACACAACTTTTAAAAATTAAAAATAATGAAATTAGGGAGGTATATTGTTTAAAACTTATTTCTTTTTTTATTTTACTGACCAATTATTTTTCAAACTTTTACTCTATTTATTCTTGATCTAATAATAAATTTCACCATAAAATATATTTTCTCTCATCAAAATAATTATAAGTAAATTTTCAATAATTAAAGATTAAATGAACATGTTTATGTACTCTATTTAAAATTCTTTCTTAAATATCTGATGAAAAAGAGAGATTATTAATCATTCACTTTTTATTCAACTATTGAACAAATAAATTTTAATGCGTCATTGGAAAATATCAAATTATATTTTTTAAACATTTGAAAAAACATCCAATCATTTTATATCGAATTAAAATTTTCAAATTATTTAAATTAATAATTATCTAGATTGTGTAAATTTTATTACATTTTAAAAATAATTTTAATCAATTCACAAATATCATGGAAAAAATGTACTCAGTTAAATACTTTTAATAATATTCGATGAATTTCATTAAATTTATTGATTTAAAAGTTATTAAATTGCATATTTAACTATTTTCCATTTATAAAATATTAAAATTCAAAAATGTAATGGATATTATAAATGAGATATAACTGATTTAAAGTAAATAAAATAGATAACTTGTATGAGAAAATAAAATAAGTTTTGAATGTTGTAAAAATAATATAATTCGAAAATATGATATTTAATTGATTTTAGAAGACTCATTTATCATCAAAAACAGATTGTATATCTTTTTAAATAATACGAAAATAAATATTAAAAGATGTATTTTTTTTGAAGGAAATAATAAAAGAGTTTATGACTCTTATGATAATAGTATAAATTAAAATAATTCTTATAGTTTCAAACGGAGGTATTAAATTAATTTCAATTAACATTATTCAGAAATTTTAGCCAAAAAATTGTATTGATGAAATATTAACTACAAGTAATTAAATTATAAAAATAAGCGTATCTTGTTTTCAATTTAACCTTAATATGATTAGGTATAGTTTGAAAATAGGTTAAGGTGAATCATTCTTTATTCGAAAAAACTCGAATATTTTTGTATCTTTTAACGACATCTATAATGTTATTTAATTCTGGCGAATAATTTGTTCTGATTGTATAATTATAAAATTTTGATCAACTGAGCTAAAAGTAAATATAATTTCATTAACTACAATGATTTTTTTTGCTTTCTTCCCAGTATCTTGGGCGTGTATTTTTTAAAAATTGTTTATGATTTTCTGTTTTAATTCAGAAGTAAATAGAAAATTACAACTTCAAAATTCAATATTAAGAAATATATATTTAATCAGAATGTTGCATTTTTCACATTATTTTCATTTCAGATCTTATATCGAAGAAGTACCGTTTCTCAAATTTGTCAAAACGAAAATTAGAATTTTACATGTTAAGAATCCCAATCTATCTGATTAACAGAAGTTGAACTGGTGCCTACTCTGCGAAAGGGTGCAGAAACGGAGTATAGTGCTGAATAGCGAAATATAGAAAGCAGAGATTTACACGAGAGCGAACATATTTGTAAGGTTAATTTAAAAGAAGCCAGATTGTTTGAACTCATATTTGTTCAAAAAAATAACAATAATATTTATTACAATGATAGAAAAAATAAAATTTACATAACACAAGAAAATTACATAATTTTACAAATATAATTCTTTAAGTATTCATTATTACATTAATTTGAATACATTTTCTTTAATTTTTCATTCAATTTCTACAAAAAAATTTTTTAATTATTAAAATTTATATTTAAAAATCAAAAGGTTTTATGGGCGAATAGTCTGTATATATAGTCATATAAATCAATTTTATTAATCATTTATAACTTCACGATTCAATGATCTTCGTATATATCGATAATTTTTGGCCAGTATCCTTAAAAACGTCAGCTGATATTGAATTCCCGCCCTCTGCTATCAAATTCATTAACACGCTTAAATTATGTGGTGCTGCATATTTAACATAATTTTTCCATTTCGCAAAACAGTTCTCAATTAGGTTGAGAAAAAGTAAATAAGGAAGAACAATACAAAATAATATCTCCATTATTAGCGATTATATGTTGAATAAAGGCACTCTTATGAAATGGGACATTGTCTATTATCAAAATAACTCTATTCATATTTTTTGTTCAAATTCAACATTAAATCTCTCCATATATTTGCCATAACACAATTTATTATACGCGGTTAGAAGTGTTTCAAATTTTTCAACACCTATCTTGCTAATTGTAGCACATAGAGAAACATTGTGCGATCTAAATCCAGTAGAGGAGACAATTGCCGGTTCTCTTTTTTTAGAGTATCCTTTACAAGCTCGCATTGTTGCACAAAATACCGCTTCGTCAATGAAAAAAATAGGCTATCATCTACTTCTTCGAGTAATTTCATAAAAGACACAGCATATTCATATCTTATCTCAATTTTTCTGTTATCATTGTGGCGTTAAAGTATTAAACTTGTTCGCTTTAGAGTATAATGCAAATTTTTTAATGTTCGAAAATTTGTGGATTTCGAAACCGAACTATTAATTGTTGCCAGATTGTTTTGAATGCCTTTTAAGGTAACACAGGCATTTTCATCAACCATGTTTTTTATTGATAAACACGTCTCTTCGTTTAACTTTATGTTTCTTGGCCCATCACGGAGATTCGCAAATATCCTCCCTGTTGTTCGATATAACGATTATACACTTGATACTGTTGTTCTTTTAAAATTAAACCGTTCTGCTATCTCGGATGCCGTTTTTCCTTCGTTGTATTTTACTATTATTTGATTACGTTCTTCTGCTGTTAACTTTTTTTTTGTTCATAAAATAAAAAGGTATTTAAATTATGAATAAAAAAATTTTACGAAATTAAATGAAAAATTGACGAAAATGAATGCAAATCCATCCAGGTAAAAATATTAGCCCCAAGCTTAAACAGTATAAAAGTTTTTTTTATATTTATTGGAATAACTTTTAATTAATTTTACTGAGAAAATATTTAACAAAAAAATATTCGATTCAAGACGCTTTTTTTTAAAAATTCCTCTTTAAATTTTATAGCTGAAGCTTATCAAATATCTACCGTTAACATTAAGAGATAATCTGAATTTTTTTAAACTGTAAATTTTATGTATTTTAAATTACGATTTAAGAGTTTTTAATAAATAGCTTTTGATATTTTTAATTGTGAATAAATCTTAAAGAAAGAATAACTCTTTTAATTATTTAAATCAAATATCGCATTGGATAAAATACACCATGAAAAATATTCCTTGTAAAAAATGTGTTATTTCATGATATTTTTTTCTTCAGTCTCACAAATTATATAATGATAAAAAGATCAAACTCATTTATTTTAATTGAAATTTTGGAAAATTATTAAGAAATATATTTTAATAAATTTTAATCATTACAATCTGTTTATCATTTAATATGATTTTATTTTGACAATTTTACTTTAAATAAATTTATTCATGAACAGAACGAATTTTAAAGTAATTTTTCATAAATCTTACACATAATTTTATTTTATAATTTTCTCATCATTAAACTTATGATGATATATACTTATTAATATTAAATTACAATAAGATTTTTAATAATTTTACATATATAAATATTTGAGTTCTAATTTATTCTGTTTTTAAATAAAAAGAAGAATTGTTTTTTGTATTTTAATTTGAGTAAGTAATCAAATAAAATACATAAAGGATTTATTTTAATTCACATTAAATCTGTAGTAATTATAATGTTTATCACAGAAAAATATGAATGAGTTTCGAACAAACACAATGAATAGTAAACTATACAAAATATTTTCTAATATATTTGTAAAAATATAAAACTATGTTGCGTATGTTACTTTAACGCTAAACGGAAACTGATTATAAATACCAAATCTTAAAAACTTGATAATTCACAATAGTATATATGACAAATAGGATCAACAAAACTCGACTGTTAAGTTGCAACATTTTTTCAAATTTTATATGAAATAATTTATTCATACGTCTGTAATAAATTAATCTAATTCTTTAAATCTCACCAATCACTTTAAATCAACCTACAAATAGTGAATCTCACAAAATAATTCCATTCCTTCGATATGAATATAGAATTTTTTCAAACATTTTTACTTTCATCACAGCATCAGTATATGTTCGATGACTTTGAATGGTCGTTTCATAAATTTTGTAATTTTTTTGGCACTATGTGTTTAGTGTTTTACCTTATCATGGATTTTATAAATCATATCTATTGTGATTTTTTGACATCCATGTAGCTACATTTGATATCAGCGCATATTCATGAGTATTTTAAGAACATTACCAGAGAAATACTACCTTGATATTTATCGGTATTTTCCTGTCTCTAGAAAATAAATAGTCATTGACTTCGATTAATTTACTTAATATATATACCAATAATATTTTCATAAATTTTCCATATGTATTTTTTCAGATTATGATAAAGTCATAACGTTTTCAGACTTTTTGTTAAAGCTTTAAAAAATGAAGTCACGTTGATGGTTTTTGTTGAATCATACAAATGGTTTGTGATACTTATCACATATTAGATGTGATATAGATATGTTTTGTAAAAAATTGATATTCATGAGGATGTATTATTGTAGTGACCATCTAAATGAAAATAAATGGATAAACATAAAAATCTGCCACAATTTATTCTCCATAGATATCATGGTAAATGTAACTTACAATTTTATAAAACTGTCTTTGATAGCCGAAATACAATTTTACTTTCTATTATTTGAATGGCTGGGATATTACCATACTTTATATCCTTTATACTACATCAAAATTTCGACAAACTAGTGATTGACTTTGATCACAAGTTATTTCTTTTCAGAAATTTTTCACATGATTTAAAAAATTCAAAATTATCACTGATTAAATTTTTGTGAGTAAATTTTAGTCAATTTATTTTACATCTGTTTATGATTTTAATAATTCACATTGAAAAGTTACTTTAATTAAGGGATTTAAAAATATTATTGATAGATAATTGAGAAATCATTCAAACTGAGAGAAACTCGGCAATTCGATTCATATTTTCAAAAGTATACTCATAAACTTGAAAGCATAATTTTGGCTAAAAATATATTCTCTGGAAAAGTTAAATTACTGAAGTTCAATATCGAAAAAGAAGAGTAGATTCTAAGAAAATTGATAATTTAACATATTTCTGTATTTTTGTCAATAACAAAAATGATAACGTTATCAATATGTTGCGGACTTCTGAGATCTCACAACATATAATGGAAACATAGATTTTTTATTTCAGCTCACCATTGAGATCATAACAATTAGAAGCTGTTTAAATGTCTTGAAAACTCTTAATGAATTGTTATTCATAAAAAGATGTTTAATTTTTAAAGTATAGATAAATATTTTCAACAACAAAACAAAGGCCGATCTTTCTTCTTCTAGTACTATACATTCCATGATAACAGACATAGCAAATACTTTTCTAGCACATAAAATTTTCTCTATCTAAGGAAAATTTTACTCAAAAAACACAGTGAAAATATTTGCAAGAAACAACAAATTAAAAAATTGAATTATTGAGTTAAAACTAACGGAAAAGTTGTATTATTCATTTTAATCATCATAAAAGTTTAATTATGTCTTTTAGCATCTTTGTTTTTATCTTTTATCAACAAATTTTAAATGTGGACGTAGATATAAGAATAATATCGGAATAGATGTGATAAATAAAACATTACAAAAATCTATTTGAATTTAATATTTTATAATGGACTTCAAATTATAATAATCTATGTTCTAGGAGCACAATCTATGATTTTTATTCTTAAATATGAACTCACAGTAACTCTTTATCATTTTTAAATGCTTTTTTAGCAAACATTAACTGGCTTATAAATAACATTTTGAATGATTTATTCAATATTCTATTGATTTACATATTATTGAAATTATCATCAATCTATGAAACTCGAGAATCATTGATAAATTAAATAAAAATGACCCATTTTTATCTCACAAGATGTTCTTTATACTTAATCTAAAACATTTACATTTAAATTAGAAAAAATTGTTTGATAAATGCAGTTTTTTGTCTATACGAGACAATTACTGTGAATTAGAAAAATACTTTGAATATATTTTCAAAAGATTTTGAATAGACTCTCCCAAATTATAAAGTAAACCTTCATTTCTCCCAAAAATATGTATTTTAAGATTTTTTTTGAAAAAATTCCACAAATATTCAATAAAATACAAATTCTTTTAATCGCAAAAACAAAATCCATATCTCAATGCTATAAGATGTTTTGTGAATATCTCTATCCAAGGAATTAATTGATTCTTTTTAAAATTTTTAAAAACGGTGCGTAACAGGTATATTGTCACTTATCTCATATAAATGCTCCAAAGATTTCCTTTTTCTAATTTCTAACATATCGAGAGTTGAGCATTATTTGGGATTCAGATATAAAGTATTCATAATATCTACGATGATAAGCTTTACAAAGTTTTCGAAATTGAAATAAAAATCATAATATTCGATAAAATTAACATTTACAATATTTTACTCAAATTAAAATTTCATATTGTTTGTAATTTATTAATTTTCTCTTATTTGTACTTTATTTTACAAAGATAGAAATATTTTATATTTTAAATAATTTTTAAAACTATAAGAGTAAAACGATCAGAAAAAAGTTCCAAAAATGATAAAAATAGGTTCTCCAAGATTACTGCAATATTCATTGATGGTCTTATGTCTAACATCATAA